>JAPFSE010000931.1:0-19048 GCA_030777785.1 Beauveria caledonica | reverse complement strand
ATGATACAAGCATAACTGTTGCCATCGCTGAGACAGTTATAGATAGAATATCTCGAGGAATCAATGCTGAGCTCTATTCTTCCTCAGCTCTCAGTGTTGCCTGCAAGTCTAGTTTAGCCTACAAATCTCTGACAACAGTTGCCGAATTACATCAGTGAGCAGAAGTGCCATGCTTCATGTTTCCGAGTGCACCAGTTGGCGAGGGCGTTTAAGTGCAGTCCACCTAGCTAGTTCAGTCGTGCCGAACGCCATCACTGTAAAACCCTCAGTAGCAGCATTCTCCCTATTACGCTCAAAATGGAAGTGTTGACATACATTGCGGCTACTGGGCGAGCCTGATTGGCGTCACGTACTCCACCGCAAGTGTCACCGCATGAGCTGAAATACAGTATGCAACCAGGAAATTCAGTGTAGTGTCTGTCATTTTAGGCGCTCGTTATCATTTGTGATATCGTAGACTCTGTTTGTGGCAGGAACTCGGCAACCGGGCCGCTTCCGATTCCGTAGCCTTCTGACGTTACGAATTTGATGAAAATACCATAGTTGGACACTCATATGTCACAGTTCGCAAAGAACTCCTAATATCTGGGGAGAGGAATGTAGACTGTGGTTTTTGTGACGAGACTGCTCGAGAGTGTTCCAGTGACCAGCTTTTAGAGCTGGACTCCTGAGTGAAGAAGGGCCTATCTTTCACCAACCCTGGCCAGACACGCATATGCATGTTTCAGAAATATGTGTACAACCGACGGGCTCCATGGCTATGGAGGGTAGCATTGCGGGAAAATGTCCAAGTACTCAGCGAAAATACCTCGATACTCATCGGAGTTCGTAATTTGGCACACCAGCTTACAAATTAAAGACGAAGTATTATGAACGGCCAAATTTTGCCACTTGTGTCATGATTGTGGGATCGAGAGACGAAGGACAAGCGGCTAGACAAGTGCATCAAGACTTCGGCCACCAAAAGCTATTGTAGAGGCCTACCACTATACTCTTTATAGCGATGTGCTCTTATACGCAGAATACAGCCCAACTCCCTGCGCCTAAAACCACAACAAGGTCTGGGTCGTATCCCCTTGACTTTGGATGCCGGTGGTAGAGTGCTCCCAAGTAGAAATAGTCGGCAGGGGAGTGACTTTTCGCCTACAAACCAAGACGTGAGTGTGCTGCAGAACCACTTCAGCAACGGCACTTCAGAGAAAGTCGAAAGTTCAGTCTCCTTTTATCAGTATTTATACTATAGGTTCAGTATTCACCTTGCTAAAAACATGATGCCTTGATCTCGAAACACAAATGGCAATGGGAGCGGAAGGCGTGGAAGGCAACGTGGAGGGGAGAACGGCCACGGCGAGGCCCAGAAGCCATGTAAATTCTTCCAACAGACACAAACCTGCAGATACGGTTTATCGTGTCGGTTTTCCATGACCTTTCGTCGGTGGCTGCCGGCAAATGCCCAGGTAGGAATCGCAATTCTACTGCGGAGGAAACAACCGAGCAGTCGCAGGCCAGGGCGGATTACAATTCGTGGAAGAGGATCATAAAACACTGGCCTTCACAAAACGATGCGCACAGTTCAGAGTGTCTATGGAAGGGTGCTCTTGAAATTCTCAACGGCAGCGAGAGAGAATGGAAGCACGGCCTGGCCAGAGATCTCGACGACGAAGCTTTCCACGGGCGAGTCTGCGTTATGATTCTTAGTGATTGGGTGACTGACTATACATAGCCCCGGGTATCGTGACACAAGTTCTAACACGGCACGCTGATAAGAAAATTGCTATCCTAGAGTAAACCCGTATCATTCTAGACGCAGTACGGAAGTCCCTGTACGAAGTGATAGTAAGGACCATCGAAGTACGTAGCAACGTTCCACTGCTAACTGCCACTGCAGACTTCAATGGTTGCATTATCAGAAGAGCAACAATATGTCCCAGGGGAGCACGCTAAGGTCTTTGTCGTGAGCTATGCCACAACTGCGGCAAAAAGAGAGATGCCTTAGTATACATGCTAGTTTGGCTTTGAGAATTATTTCCTATCTATCTTAGTAAAGACTTAGCCTTTACGCTTACATATTCGGGCCTACTTACGTGTTTGTGGTATTTTATCAGGGTGATATGCGGTAATAGTAGCCTTTATAATAGAAGCGTAGTTCTTTAATAAATCTCACGTAATAGATATTCCTATAGTTGATTTCTGGCTAAAACGTAAGGACCGAGTATAGTCTGATGAGTCATCAGTCTCTACCATAGCAGTAAAAGTAGGTGAATACGTGTGTAGTAGAATGTGTCGTCTGAACACATCTTAGCTAAGGGAGGCAAAGCGTCTAACAAGGGTTCTCAGAAAGTCTCCGTTATCGTCCGTCAACTGTGTACTGAGACCTATGCGTAATAAAACACCTCGGCAAACATCACACCTACAGCGAGCAAAGAAGCTTGATTATTCGTTATTATGGACTATAAGACATTCACGCCGGAGAGATCTAGGAGCGCTAGTGAGATTACCACGATTTCTCGCGGCCGGAGAGTAGGTTATCACCAAATGCGGGTACACTAGTTAGGCGTATAATTTATTAGGCGCACACTGATAAGAGGGGAAGGTGGTTAGAGTAGTTCTAGTCTCGGTTTAGCAGCGGTAAAATAGTAACATTAGTAAGTGGCGACGGTTATAAATAGCGATCATTATAATAACAACGGTCGTAAATAGCGATAGTCGTAAATAACGTGGAAATAACAGCGTATAAGAAATAGCAACGGTTATAAATAGTAGTAGCAGTAACGGGAATAGTACATAGAGAATGTTATGGCGGGGAATATAGTGGCTAAGGGTTGTGACGGGGCTATTCTTAGCCGTGACTTAGACGCTATAAGCGTCACTAAAAATCCGTAAAGTATAAGCTACAGTATAGTAGCGGCTACTTAAGTCACCATAATTCCTTAAAGTTAGCGTATTAATACGCTATGATAGCTAAGAATAAGCGTTTATTTGTAGTGTTTTGTGTTTCCGGAGTAGTGGCGGATGGAGTTTTAACATATTCCAAAAGAATGATGCTACCGATCCCGCCGGTAAATCAGCCGCCGAGGAAGATAAGTTCGGCCTGAATCATTAATATAGTGAGATCCTAGCTAAACAATCAGCTAAAAGTATTTGAGAGTCCATTTAGGAGATGATAAAGCATAATCACCTAGATGTGCTTGCGTTACGCATTCTTTGCGCACGTAAATAGAACGTCTAGTAAGCTCTCGTCATGTTTATTATAGCGGTGAACTGGAGATAGAATAAATTAAAGGTGGAAAGTGATATTATGAAGAGCGGTGAGGCTGGTGCCCTACTTGACGAATAAACTGGCAGTGGCGAAATGAAGCAAGTGGGGGTAGATTTCCGCGCGTAACTGGAAAGTGATGATGAGGACAAATCGATATTAGAAAGTGCGGCACTGAGGAGCGTAGACTTTATGGTTATGGTGTTGGTGCCTTGTCGTGTATATCCGCGGCTTCTATAAGTATCGCTGTACGTACTTCTTCCCTCACGGCTATTAGATATGGATGTGGTTAAAAGACACGCTATACGTAACCTGCCTCGTAAGTGCTGCGTAAAGCACGGGGTGCTGGGCAAGCTTCACAACCTTAACGTTTGATACCGTTTGTCTACTAGTCGGTATTAGGAGTTTGTCAGAAAAATCGGCAGAGCCATTCCTCTGGACAATAAGACACGCTGGAACTCCTGGGCCGTTTAGGTGGCCGTTGCACTCTTAAAGAGAAAAGAGATTAACAACTAGCAGGAGGATTATTATAACAAGCTTGGCGAGGATTGGCTAGAATTCATAGACTGGCAAGAGCTATATTAAATTAACTAATTTCTCTAACCCTTTTAGAACGCCACTAAAGGTACTGAAGGTGAAAAGAATTCCTTAGATGACATGCTAATGTCTATGGACTTTCTTGTTAAGCATTTTAAGCAACAGAAGGAAAAGCATAAGAAAAATTCTTAGATGACGACCAGGATCTTAGCATCATGGTTTAAGTTCGACAAATACTGCTAGCTTACTGATAACTCTCTAATCTATGCTATCGCTGTCCTTCTTAACCTAGCTCTCCGTAGGTTATATCTAGACTTATCATGGTTACATTAGACGGCGTATATTGAACCGGTAGTTAAACGAGCTAGGGAGATATAGGTGGAAAGCTTCAAATCTAAAATATCAACCACGGCAGAGGAGGCTCTAGCCGCCATTTAGGATCCATTTCAACGGTTTCGAGCAAAGGCTACTGGCTCTCATTCCATTAAGGACGAATTTGATAACTTTACTCACGCGACTCCGCGTACGATTAGCTCTCAGTCTCCTCTTAAGTGGTGAATAGAACCCTCACGACAGGCCGTCTATCTAAACCTAAGCTAAATGGCTATGACCGTCTTTACTATCTCACCAATGTCAGTAGGTCCGGAGCGAGTCTTTTAGGTACGCGACACACTATTACACTAGAACAAATAAGATTAGGGGCCAGGATGGTAGAAATGACGGAGTGCACGAAGAGCTAGGTGCACGTCAGGCCAGGTAGAGCTTGCGCGGTTCTTCCTAGCGTGTTTTGAACCTCTCAAGAGGTGGATGAGACCGTTGAAATGCTGCAGGAAGAGCATGACGGAGAAGGGTCTGATGAAGAATATTGTCGGTTTTCTACAGTGCCATGGACCTTGAGCAAATGATTGCGGAAAGTTGTTGAGACGGTGGTGGAGTATGTCAGCGCTCCTAATAGTCCAGACCATTAACTAGACTATTAGTCTGGACTGCAGTCTAGACTAATAGTCCATAGACTATCGGTCTGGTCTGCATTTCACAGACCAGACTAATGGTCCAGTCCACGCTCCTCAGATAGACTGTCAGTCCAGTCTATGTCTGCCAGACTAGACAAATAGTCTAGTCTAATAGAAACAGACTGACAGACAGTCTAGTTCAATAGTCATAGACTAACTACCAGACAAATAGTCTGCCCTAATTTTCCTATACACTCTTCAAGCCAATTAAAGCCTAACCCCTAACACCATCAGAAATATACTAGCCCTACTAGGCTTAGCGCTTCTAATCTCTTATTAATGGTGAAAGTTTAATTAGCTTAGAGAGAAAGTGCAAGAGATTTTCAGTATAGTAATTCCAACCTACAGATAGATATAAATACATCTATCCATATAATAGTATAAGTGTATTCTTTCTCATCAGTATATATTTTAGCCCTAGCACCAGTAATAGAATCAAACATATATAACCTTATAGCCAGCATTTACTATCAAACCTATAACAAAAATCATATCTTCCCTTAACAATCTCTCAGGTAGTGCTTCTAGCTACAGTAGCAAGCTAGATAATTCTAACCTCAACCTAGCCACTTCTTCTTTAGCAGCTTCCTCATCTTCTAATACTAGCGCCTCCCGCCATAAGACATCCCCTATCTAGCAATATTATCGACTAGAGGAGGGTAGAAAGATTCCAGCTGCCTAGGTCAATTCTAACAGAAGGAAATGGTAGCATTGCCGACCGTACTTCAAGAGGAGAAAAAAAGACCAGAGGTACAACTACTCTAGTAGATCGTCCACTATCATCAATTATCTAATTAAACAACATAAAATTATAATCTCTACGAGGTAAGACATCCACCAGGAAGTAACAGAAAGCCGCCTTAAAGAGATTAGTTCTATCCTATGCAACAATACCCTTACCACTACCAAGAGGCGCAAGGTAACAGCAGAGGAAGGTGCGCTTAACTAAGCCACTCTACGCGAATTATACTACCGTTACACGGTAGCTTACAGTCTCCCTTTAACCTAGGTCAAACATCCAGCCTTTCATGACTTCATCTACTATCTTCGTCTAGCTGCCAATAATCTCCTTCCACGGTCTAGTAATACTATTAAAACCAATTTACAATAGGGCTATAACAATAAGAAGGAGTTCATAAAGAGAGTTTTTATAAAACGCCCTATCCTCAATCCACTTTATTCCAGATAAAGTGCTGTATTACTCTAAGACCTTATCGCGGTAAAACATAGCAAGGAATGTACTTAGGCAAGTGGGGGAAACCGGACCGCGCATAGAGTCAGAAGGCCCACTTCCCCGAGTAGTATTCATCTTAGTAAAGTATTTCTTATTGAATCGCGTTACAGAATTATCTACGTCTTAGTAGGCAGAGAATGTACCTATATTTATCATAGAGTTTTTAGACTTTATTTTAGTGAGTAAGCTGATGATTTCTGCGGCAGGTGTCGAGGCTCATCGGCGGTCTGCTTTGTCCCCCTTGGGCCAGGCAAACATACGATTGCAAGCGACCTCGCCAGTCGGAACGCGCTGCTTGCCTCCTTATGCAGGGTTTATCATAGCCTAAACCAGCGGGGGGCAACCGGAACAGCATTCTATTGAGTGGACACAAAAAAACCAAGATAGCGCGCGTTGATGCAAGCCTAGCCTAGCATGGTAATCACATGAAAGCATTGGCCTTCTGTTTTACGATCCCTGGACGGTACGACTCTCATCTATGTATTGACATGGCGTGTCTTTGACTCTTCAGTCTTACTCATGGCCTAGAGCATTATATTAGTATGCATTCGTATTGACATGACCCCTTTGTTCAAGCTTCTCGAGTCATTAAGTGGACAATGTTGTATTAAACTGCCTCGCCAGACTATATAGATAAATTTGCATTCCCCCAATTAGATCATTTATCATCCAGGGCGCATGTGCCGTACTGGTAATTAGATTGGGGTGGAACTCTATCACAGCTACAAGTCATATAGCTATGGTTGAGCGTGTAAAGTCAGTCCTGTTGTAGATGGATGAGGGTATTTGCCAGTCGGTCGAATGTAGTCCACTGTTGAACTTATTATCGTCAATATCATATTGAACTCTATTGATCTTGTATTGGGTGCTATCGATGGCTTTATCTGAAGCTCGCAGGTTCAAGAAGGGTAGTTGTTGTCGGTTTTTGGCCTTGTTGCTGCCCGCGGCTTAGATGGCGGGCATGTCAGGGACACAGGTGCCGATGCAGCCCTCGTAGTAGACACCTTGAAAGTATCGCTCGCAGTTAGGCGGCGCGGTGCACTTGAAAAGTGCCGGGCATTCTTCAGTATTTGATCCCGTACCGCAGCGGATGGTGATGGGATCCCGATCGACGTGCGGATGAGGATGTTTGTCGATTGGAAACTGCTTCGGTGCGCCCTTGGCCACCATGCAGAGGGCGCAGAGCACCGTCGAAGTTTTGACGAGCATCTCAACAGGTGTATAAGATAGTAATAAGAATCGTATTGATGAAAGAGAAAGAGTTTAAAGATGCAAGTTATAAAGAAATGCCCTAGCCACATGTCTCTACTTATGTTGTTGTCAGGGAGCGGTTTGCGTGGCCTTGACCAGGCATTCTAATAGTACGCGTATGATTTACTTAAATAATATTATAGTTATACAATATGCATATACATGTATCATACGGCCTTCGTCGTATGATTTTGTATGACCATATACGAGATAAAGTGATGCGAAGCCAAAATAGACGGGAGGCAGAATCGGATGTTTGGTTGCCGAAGCGGGTACTGAGCAAAATTGGCTGCCTCCTTCGACCTGTCTAGAACAGGCCGAAGGTCCCAGCCTGGCGGTTACACCCCCTTGACCTCCAAGGTATAATAGCGGCGTTGAAGGGCGCGCAATACAGAGAACGCTTACGTCTCCAACAGGCAGCCGCGATGTTGTAAAGCTGCTGTGGGTTCTCTGTACATGACATGCGTACGGAGGTTACAGGCCGAAGTTTTGCAACCTTGTACAGTTACGAAAGACCGCTTGTGACCAGATGTGGGAGCGATTTAGGCTCGCGACATCCGTGAGAGAAGTACTTTGGATGGTTGCGTACGACGGTGCCTGATGCTTCTGCAAGGCCCGCAGCCGATGATCGAGGATCTAGAGGAACGAGGTATTATGAAGGTCTCGTGGCCTGCTTTCTCGACTGACCACAATCCAATCAAGAGGGGGGTGGTACAAAATGACGGATTAATTTAAATTATATTACGGGCACGAGAATCAGCTTCGAGTGTTACGGACTGACCTAGGGCGGCCATGAATAGCCGCCTTAGCTGTGATTGACTTTCTTAAGTAGAGGGAAGAATTGAAGGAAGGACAGACTACCCCGTACTTCGTACTTAACTCAGCTAATCAACCAAGAAAGGTCGTTACAGCAGTACTTCAACCCACTTCTCCAAGTCAATGCCACTAGGAGACTTACAGGTACTTTGCTTTGTGTACGATTTACTATTTGAATGAAGTACCGTTTCGAAATGCATTACTCCGCAACATGATGTGGTGGGACGAAGTACTGCTATCGTGAAAGAGTCGTCGACTTCGATCGAGGAAGATACTCGTACGCTGTTTAATGGCTTGGCAAGTGGGTGACAAGACACATAGCTGGTTCTCCCACAGCACACTCTATCAAAAGGCGGTCATGCCTTCTGGTAACCGCTTGCTTGGATCCTTGACAACGCCCCTAGAAGATAATAGCGGCGTTAAAGGGCGTAAGTAAAGGAGAACGCTTACGTCGCTGGCAAGCAGCCCTGCTATTATAAAGCCGCGGTCCTCTTTATGTCAGGTGTAATGGCTTGCGTCTTGGGCGGCCTATGCCGCTCGGTGCGAGTCTGACTAGGGGCCAAGCGTACGGACTGACTAGTTGGTATTAGCGCGTAAGATGACCCGACGGAGCCAATAGTAGGAGAGAAACTGACACTACAGTGGAGCAGACCGGCGACATCCCTAATATATTCCTTGTTTTTGCTAAGCCTCGAACACAGCTGCGCTACGACTAAAACGAGGGTTAGAACTTGAGAGGCAAGGCCGTTCGTGCCTGTGATCTATGGTTGCACGGATAGGGGGGCCAGTACTGCGAGAAAAGACGGAAACTTGGTTTGCCAGTTTGCACTATAGGCGGCACTCAGTTGAGCGAGACTTGTCACTTAGTTAGACTTTGGCAACTAAAGAATTAGTTTATGTTTCTTTCCTATATTTAGACCCTATTCTAGTGAAGTAGGTGATAGTTGTGACGTACGCCTATACCGTCAGACCACAGGGCAAAAGATCAGGTCATTGAAAGCAGTTCTAGCAATCAACGAAGGCGTAATAGCAGTATATATAGCGTAGAGCAGTCACAGCAGGCACCCAGCCAGCCGTTTGTTACACTATAATAAGCTAGAGTGTGTATACTACTATCTTTTAGTCTTAAAAGAAGATATTAGTAAGTCTACTAATGATGGCTGAAATAGATTTTGTGAAGGGGCAGCTATTACGGCTACCTAGCTTCACATCACTTTGACCAGGAGAACATATCAGGAAATGTTTTTTGCATCGGTATTAGGCCAATGCTAATTCGATAACTATACATCATATTAGGCACAACACGTGATTAATAGTAAAAGCATTTATATAAATTCATATAACTAGGATAGAAAAGTATTCCACTCGATATCGCTCGTTGCGAATGCAACGAAACGCCCTAAGCCCTTGCTTAGCATAAGCAAAGCCGCCCATACTAGACCTATACCATTATAAGCCCAGATAAACACAACACCGTAGTATCAAGCGACTTACCTATAGGTGTTGATTTAGCTTTTACTAGATGACGAATCAGGGCTTCGGTTCGTGGGCAGCGAGGCATTCCGTCTGATTTTCGTAGTCGTATTGTGCTAGAATCTCAGGGATATATTCTGGCTGAAAGATAGCGCAGAACTCTTCGGTCCCACAAGCTTCCTCAACTACTTCACGGGAAGCAAACATGTGGAGAGCGTCAAGGCAGCCGCCGTAGTCGTGTTTAGACTCAAACCAAGGGAGTTTCGATTCATTGGCCGCATCAGTGTTGTTTGAGGGCACAGTCACAGTTGACCTCTCAACGAGTGGCAAGGCAGTGCCTAATGCCGCCGTGAAAATAACAATAACGGTAGCCTTCATTGTCGTAGGTATAATAGAGAATAAAGAAAAAGAACGTAGAATAGAGAGTTATCCTTTACGATAGGAATAAATCTATACTGTATGTTAGGAAGCAAGGTGTATTTATATATAAAGGAAATACTCTATTTAACCAAATTAGAACTTAGGTACTACCTAAGCACAATAAGTTAGTACCCCTGAAGTACAAATCATACAAATCCAAGTCATTCAATATTAAACCAGCGAAAGCATCCTATAATATAGGAATTATAGAAAAAAAAAAGTCAAAATACGGCACATTGTCCGCGCGGTCCTTAAAATGCGTTAGTCACCAGCGCCTGCTGCCCGTAAATCGCCTATAGAATGCGGCATAACGCAGACGCTTTGCTCCGGCATGATGGGAGTTAGTGGAGTCAGTCAGAGCAAGAATACGGCACGCAACCAGTCGAAGAGCGAAGTCTTCTCTTTTACGCTTGGGACGAAGACAAGATAGAACCTATTTTCAGGCGCTTAGTAGCCAGAGCATACGCGTTACAAAATTTACCCGACAGTAATCAACGAAACATCGAAATCTTCTCGCGTAATAAGGGAGCGGAAACGCTAAGTCAGCTATCTCAATAACCAGGACAAGAATTCACTAAATATATCTACGAATTCGCAGAAATATGTCTTAAAAGTAAATCTTATTATTATAGAGTTAGACTCCCCGTATAATAATAAGATACTACAAGTGGCTAAAAGAAAAGCAAAGGCTATAACATATTAATAAAGCGAAATATCTATTATTATATAGTTTACTAGACCTGATAACTCTACAGCATAACCCGCCATCTTATTACACGGTGACTGCCGCTAATAACTATTCTATATTACTTTAGGTATGGCCGAATACGAGTAGACGAAGCGTAGACCAGTAAGCGTAAAGTCTTGTAATTTTCTATACACTCTAGGGCATCAGGTGCAGTGGAATGTAGCAATATAGTACCTTACCAAATATAATACAGCACCTCGTAAGAAGCGGGAGAACGTTAGTCTGACTCAATCATAATTGTCGTAGTAAAGCACTATTATTGATAGGTCATGTGCTCAATAGCATATACCTGCTTCGTCTCACGTCTGCCTAGCTCGATCTCTTCCCTTCTGCATCATCGAATACACGCACTAAACAACCGATGATTGCTTTGTTACTTCGTGACCACCACAGTCCCTTTCAAGCTCTCTCGCTTCGATTCGTAAGCTACAATTTTACAGTATAAAGTAGAAGTTCATGCATTTTAACCTATTAGAATCTAGAGTTTACATCCTTAGCACACTTGTCTCGTATTCTATTACTACGAATAGTGGGCACCGAATATTCATAATAACATGAATATCTGGAACACGCCTAAAGAAATATATACAAAGGGTTAGTATAGAGGACATAGTACGGTTTAGGCTGTCAAGGTATTGCTACCTCGGCCACAGCTACGGTGTGTAGGCAGGAAGCAGCACGCCTAAGTGATCAAAAAGAAAGCCAAGGGAAAACAGAGGAGACTAGCCTGTCAAAATAGCATCTTCTTTTTAAGCCAGAAATAGAATCAATTATTATCCTTTCATCTAGTAATGGTCAGCTTAGTTGTGAGCGACAGCTACAAGTATCAGAGGAGGAATTCTGGTCCAAGAATCTAAGTCCAACAGGTTCTATTTAAATGCATACAGACGGCTTAACCAAATCCCTTCCTAAGCGACGGCATAGAGCCATCTATAAAATGCCAAGTCCCTCGTATCCAATGCCGATATTATGTCTTAATTTCTCGTCTCACTATACCTAGGTAGAGTTCAAGACAAGGCACAAGGGTAGAGTGCAAGTAAGTATATGCCACTGATAGTATGGACCCTTTTCCCATCCACCAATATGGTCAAAGCTTCTGTGTAACAAATATGGGTCTGGCTGTGTAGCTGGTGAGGTGAAAATGTGGGCGCATCTCCGCACACGCCCCGTCATAGTGGCACAATCATCGTAGAGCATAGCTAGCACGTCTCTTTGCTTACACTAGAGCTATACTATAGACGTTATATTAAGGGGAGAAAAATTCCTTAGGGACGACTCTCCAATGTCATACTCTTCTAAAGACAAAAGATATAACCTGCGGTAGACCTTGCTTTTCGACGTATTCCGCGCTCTCTTCTCGCCGCTGCGGCCAAACGCATACGACTCGGCCGCCTCGGGCGACCGACTGACCAAGACGAGGCCCGACTTGCCCCCGAAGTTGAGGTGGTTTTGTAGGTCCTTATTGCTGCCATGTGGCTCAAAGCCCTCGGCGAAGATGACAGATGGTGGGCGCGAGTCGCCGCGGTAGAAGAGGCCGTCTTTGCCGCCGCCGGGCGACTTCATCTTGGAGGCCATCTCGGCCGTCACGGTCTTAGGGGGAGGGGGACGCTCCCGAATCTCGGCCACTTCGGCGTTGAGGTCGCTGGGCAAGATGGTATAGTTTGAGAGAATCTCAAAGATGGGGTCATCGATGAAGTTGAGATCGAGCTCAACGCCGTCCTCGACCACGAGGTCAGCATTGGGTTGTTCATCCGTTGACTGGGGCGCCGCAACGGCACGGAGCGCAAGGAGCGCTGCGAAAAGATGAGGCTGCATGTTCTACACTGTTGTTGATGCGTGTTCCCTCGGTTATTGACTGGTTGAAGTTGCTGAAGCTATAGAGAGACAGTTGGTACTGAATCGACGGTCCTTGATTGCCGTCGACGCAGCTACTTATACCAGTTCGTCATCGGCAATTCCTGCACCTCAAGTCGTCAAGTATCCTTGATTGTTACCTCATTTCATCATTAAGATTATAAACTTGCAAGTATTGGCAGCCGAGTCATGAGTTAACAGCCGAACTTATACATATATGAAGGAAATATATATGCCCTAGGCTTTCAGTTTGTAGGCTTTATAAGGCCAACTCATGCCGCCTTGGAGCCCGGCAGCTCACGAAAGACATTCGTAGCACAATGAATGTCTCCCTTGTGGTTGTGGTACTTCCAGTCATCTACAAAGTCAACCTTATAGCCTGCCTGTTTATACACCACTTCCACAGCATGCTGAAAAACATCTACACCCGCAGCGTCAAGCGGGCCCCATTGTTTCGGTGCCACGTAGAGTGAGTCGGTCATGACAAGCCCATTGACGGCGTTGGGGAATATAGCGCCGACCTGAAAGCCTTCGTTGGAAGGATTCGCAGGATTGTCAACCCTGCTATAGAGCACCGGAACGCGCAAGATGTCACTGTCCGAGATGCCAGTCTCCCGCTTGAGCATCTCAATCGTACCTTGAATACGTCGCGCGCACTCCTCGGCTGTCTGTACAAGTTCCGTGTCGACAAATTGATCAATCGTTCCAAAAGACTCGGTATCGCTCGGCGGCCGCGATGACATCGAGTTGTTCCCGCGTCCGGCCGCCTGAGCATCCTGCAGAATCTTGACGGCCCCGAGCGGATCGCTGACCATGACGCGCCATTGGAGAGGTGTATCGGCCGGTAAGAACTGGAGAAATTCATCCACGTGCTGAACCTCAAGCCACATCGTGTCCACGAGGAGAGGATCCTGCATCTCCTGGGCCTGAAGGAAAGGCAGCGATAGCGGCACTCTGCCCGCGGTTTGGTTGGCACCCATGACGATTCGTCCGGCCGAGAAGTTCTTGCCGTTGAACTCATAGGGCGGAATTGTCTCGAGATTTCCCATGGCATCCAACGTCTCCTCATTACTGCCGGGGGGCAGCACGTCTGTTACCATTCCAACGCCAGTAGAGCGAATCTGCTCGGCCACACTAGATGCCCCTAATACGTTATGAACCCGCATTGGCGCCGGCAGTATAACTGGTAAGCTGATAGTGCCGTTCGACCCGGGGATGCTGGCGTACATTGTCTCGAAGAGATCTTGGATAAAGGTATTAACCCACGACGTCTCGTGGATCGGTTCCTCGAGCCCGGCAGTCTTCGCACTTGATGCAACTCCATCAAGTGTCACCCTATGACCGGCTTGATCTGCGTTCTTTGTGGCGAAGATCTTTGTGACCCGCTGTAGATGATTCTGCGTGACCAAGGGGGCGACGCGTAGCATGACTGAATCAGTGGAAGTCGCCTCCCCATCGGTAACAACCAGTTGAACTGTTACTTTTCCGTCCCATGGCCGAGGGGCGTCGGCATCAGACTCGGCTACCAAATGACCTCGAGGGCCGCGGGCATCGATTCCCAGCTGTAGCCCCTCCGCAAGCTCGGCAGCCGAGAAGGTGGTATCCTCGCGAACAATCCTCCAGCCGCTTTCCATTTCCTCTACATGTTCTGGCTTTCCATAAAGAGACCACACGTTCAGCATGTCTTGATTGGGCGGCTCTGGTCGTGTGGAGTTGGGTCGAAAGATGCGGGCGCACTTGCGTGCTACGGGGTCCGAGACGGAGATTCTGCCGACGGCGGAGGAGCTGAGACCCGGGATCGGGACTGTCCGGAGAGGGGCCAAGTAATTTGGTGCCCGTTGTATGTCGTCCGAGGCGTCATTGCACTTGATCAGAGTATCCTCGGATCCGTGTTTACGGCACCGGTCAGAGCTATCACCGATGTTTGGAAGGAACAGAGCACCCGATTCATAGCTCCATGATTCTTTTCCTGGACCTCGGTCTGTTGAGCCCTCAAGGTCGACTATGCCATCACGGTTGCTGTCGGCCAGGATGACCGCTTTGAAGTTGCCTTCCTCTGCAGCACCCTCATCAGCCAGAGGTCGAGGAATGGCGTGACCGAAAGGCAACGCTGCGACGAGAAGAGCAAGACGCATGTCTCCGAGAGGATGAAAAAATACAAAGGGTGAAAAGAGAGACTGCACAAGAATGTGTGATGGGCGGCTGAGTTGAGAATCTAAGGATGTAGGGCTGCAATATGCCCATACTTCCCTTGGTGCCTATATATATACATATATGCTCTAGCCCCCGGCGCGGGTAAAATACACACATTTACCACTTGGATACCGCCATATCGTCGACTCAGACAGCTTTGACTCTAATCTTATTTAAGATGAATACCGGCACCTTGCTACACGGGTATGATTCTTGGACGGGCATGTGCGACCAGCTCCAAGTTGACAAGCATGCTGGATGTAAATTAACCACTATAATAGCCCGTCTTATTGGTCGTATACGAGTTAATTCGAATGCACTATGGTACTGATATCCGTATCTTCATCTAGCCTGGACTAGGGTCTCGGGGGCGCTCCGGTCTCTTCAAGATACCAGCTGACCTTGACATTCGCAAGTCTTGCCCCTGGTCATGGCGTCATATAGCTGGATCCTTTCGCATTACTCTACACAGAGGATTCGAATACGACGGAGAGTACCTTGTAAAAGACCCTCCACTGGCAAACCTCTTTTGGACGATAATGGTCTCTCATTCGAAGCAGGACCGCGAGAAAAGACGGAAGCTTGGTTTGCCATATTGCACATGGGAGCGTTTGAGAGTCGGACCGGGCTGCTGATAGATGCATGATGCATGGTGCTCAGGGCGTCCTGCAAATCTTGGACCCTATCTACTGCGAGGTCGCTACTTGGGCTCACGCAGCAGCCTTCCACACACAAATTTTTGCCGCGGCGGACACTGTCCCATTCCCTGTTTCCGATACGCGTGCCACACACCCACCAACCCGCTACACCCACACTACCCACCAGCTCAACCCCCCCCTCAGCAGCCGCGCGCTATCAAGCCGCCCGTCTTCGGTCCGGAACTTATTCGATGCCGAGTTTCACCATCGAAACAAAGAGATGCAGACTAGCTTTTTTCGGGCGCGGATGTAGGGGCCCTCAACGTCGCTGGGTCCAGGCTAAAGATCCACCGTACAAGGGCCCTACCAAATTATCCGCCACCAATAGAGAAGAACTCGTAATGATAATACTACCTACATTTTATGTACGTGTAGGCGAGCTCCCCTGCAAAGGCCTAGCCTAGGGAAAGCCCAGATCCGTCACAGCTATAGCTAGATTAGCCGCTTATATGCCGTAGTGGAGACATCGATCGAGTAAAGATTTGTCGCGTTAGTATTATAATCCGTACTATTATCACCGGCTACGCCGACGCCTTAGCAGAGGGGCTGGTTAGGAGTTGACTCGCGACCCTTTACCGTGTAGAGACCGCATGCCACTATAAGCGCGCGAATGATATCTCGTGTAAGAGATCAGCCTCACCAGTCCGAGGTGACAGCTAGGCACTGCTAACCTTGAAAGATCGAAACAGTACGGAGTATGGATACTTTGACCCATTTTCTGAGTCAATGTCGCCAGGAGACTTACGGATACCCCGACTTACGTACGATCAACCGGTTCAATAAAGTACTATTTTGTACTGCATCACTCCACAACACGCTACGAGCCTTGTTTCTGATTAGCGCGCGCGATGCTGTGGGGCAAAGTACTTTTACTTCCTACTACATACGTCGCCAGTCTATTATTTCCCCTTATAAGTTAGGCGGAATAAAAGCAGGAGTAAATCTACATATCATTGTTATCGATCTTTTTATGAAATTTACCTTCAGCATTATACACGTTCGGAATGGACTCGATTCTGTCAGATGGTCTGTCTGTCAGCCACTTTGGTCTTGTGGAGTGGCGTAGTAGACGAATCGATCGAGGGTCATTCAATTTGAGCAGCTCCGTCTAAATAGAGAGGAAGCATAATTATTCCAGGGGCTCTTACATTCAATTGGCTGCCCGTCATAATAATTATAACATGACTCCATAACCCTAATAGCTGGCGTATTTGATCGGTGAAGGACAGTGTAACCTGATACTATATTAGATTAATTGTCATACGACAGTGACTTGCCTAAGTGAACCTTGTCCGATTCAATGCGGGTAGTGCTGCATAGCATGATGTTCAGGGAACTCATCTCTAATTCATGGCATTCATGGCGACATGTTACTTGTCCCGACCGTTAGAACGGGAAAGGTTCAACCTGTCTTACGTCTTATACACCTGTCTGCAGAGCAGGCTTCCCATTTTTTATTCATTTGCAGCCATGGATTCCATAAATCGTGCTTTGCCTGCAAGTACCCAGTCAGTGTCTTCGGCCACCTTTCGACCTTTCATGTGAGTTTGGAGCCTGGTTGGCTGTGCCCTGCAGTGTATTAGAAGTCTGAACGAAAAGTTAAATATTTTATATAAGTCAGACCACTTAGACATCCTTTTCTCTTACGTGTAAGGCGGTGCGCCGTACTAGTGGAGTCACTACGTAGCTGAGATCAGGTAAGTGAAACCTTCAGGCATTGATCAACAGCCGTCAACTGGTTACTAAAAACTCATGTATTTGATCTAGTCGAAACCATCGCTGCGTATTTTTTTTCACTTCACTTTTTCTATTCCATCTCTAAATGGAGTCAGTGCAAATGCATGTCTAGGAAAATTTCAGCTGGAGAAAGAGTGGATTAGTAGCACATGTAGGCGTGGAGTGGACTGCGATGGGCATCATAATGACGGGGTATCGATCAATTCTCTTCCCACTTCACCTAAAAAAGAAACTGGCATTCCTGCTAGTCTACACTGTGTACTTGAAATTTCAAATACTGCTAATAAGAAGCCGACATTTTTTTCTTTTCCCGCATTTATTATGGTCGTTCATGTATGATCTGTATGGTGCCCTTCCTGGGCAGCAGCCGGAGATGAAGTTCCCTCACCCCATTACTGTTGAGACATCATGCCACCACCACCATCTAATCGTGGCGAGAGAGCGTACCTGCTATTTGCTGTCGGCTTGAATAGATTAATGAAAATACTTCTTAGGAGTGGTTTCCCGATCGGAGCATTAGCAATACTTGTGCCTCGTATTTATAGCAGTCGCGCTCTCCTTTAGTAATGTCAGCGAAATCATTTGATTTCAAATTGGATCGCATAGGTGAGTAAATACGCTTAAGAAGCGACACCACGACCGAGAATTAAGATAGCCAGGCTATGGTTCCAACAGCAGCACCGTGCACTGCATGAAGTTGAACCAGACTCCCGCCTCGTCCGCTGGCACCTGGCCAATGACCCATAGACATGCAGCGCTGCGTTGTTTTAGCATCTGCCCAATGGTAAGCAGACACAAGCTGATACGTCAAGCTGATACATGCGTATAATATGTATATGCATGTCCAAGGGCTGAGCCGACTTTTTGATAAGAAGCGCACTAAAGAAACTTACCCCTCACTAGTCCCCCCATATCCTGATTCTTTGGATGGCAGCACATCGAGACCTGGGTATGATTTGCCTGCTCGCATCTTCTTTAGCTACCAGGCCTTATACCCTGGTGCTGTGACAAAACAACATATCTGATTGTAGGTTGGGTGGTTAAGCATCACCCACGCCGGCCTCAGTATGTCTACGTGCGGAACATGTTTGCGCGTATTCCCAGCTGGCTGGCAGTCGCGGCAGCAACACATGGACGCGACTGGCCACTATTACCCAGACTTTGAGTGTGATACGTGTGATCGGTACTTTGGTAGTCAGCATGCTGTTGACCAACACATGACTGACCTGGGCCATTGGGCTGAACCCTCCGAGGCGGATGAGCCAGATTACGAGTGTGACGACTGCAACGCGAGTTTTTATGATGAAGAGGGCCTTCGCGACCATGAGGTCAAGGAACACTTCTACTGTGACCCTTGTGATCGCTATTTTCAATGTTGGGGCAATATCAATCAAGTAAGGCATCCGTCTGACCTCTGCTGGCTTTCTGGCTGATGTGGAATAGCACCTCCATAGCAAGATTCACCGCAATAGCTCCATCCGATGCTTTTTCTGCAAGACCAAACATGGAACGGCTACCGGGTGGGTTCATCACCTTGAAGGCGGCTTTTGCTCAAAGGCCCCATTGAGTCGTGATACACTATATGAGGCAGTACGAAGGCGCGATCCTAACGGTATCATCTCAAAGAAGCTGCTTACTTGGACAGGAAGCACAAGCTACGAGGCTACTGGGAAGGCTTGGAACTCCGCTGTCGACGCCTACCAATGCTACCTATGCGCACGCCCCTTCGGTAAACTTGCATCACTGAATCAACACCTTGGCTCCCCTATTCACCAGCAGAAGCTCTATCACTGCCTAAATAGGCGCTGCAATCGTGAT
>JAPFSE010000929.1:0-14678 GCA_030777785.1 Beauveria caledonica | reverse complement strand
TAGAGAGAGGGGGGGGGGGGGGAGAAGAGGGAGAGAGAGAGCACGGTTTGATGTCGGGTGGTGAGGCATATTCGAACTGCGTGGTGAATATGAGGAGTGCCATGTTGGGGATGGTGCCGTTTTATCTATTCGCTGCGTGAATTTCACGGCCAGAGCTGGCAGTGCAGTGAAAAGGGTCTTTTGTTACAAAAGACATGGCCAACGTCGTATTCATGGTACTAGGGTGACGAGTTACGTAGGTGGCCGAATACCGCACAAGCAGCACGGAGGTTGAAGTACTTATTAGTAGAAGAACATTTTGGCAAGGCGTCTAAATAGTAGCCTTGCACCGGAGCGAGGTACGGAGTACATAGGCAGCATCTAGGTACCTAGGTCGCTAGTGCTGTGCTTGGAGGGACGGGAAGCCGGGTGAATGGCACGAACGGCGGCTTTTTTTGTGTCATGTATATTCCTTTTTTTTTAAATTGATTCATATCCATTTCAATACAGAAATTTTGGAGCGGCATATTCTGGCAATTTTATCAGCTGCAATAGTAAAAAAGAGGGAGGGGCTGGCTGGACGGGGTGAGCCTCGGCGATCATTCGCATGGAGCCCATGCCCAAGTGGCAGGTTTTATTAGGTAGGTTTTTTGTCGTAGAATGGCACATGACGATGAGTTGAGCGGTATTTGCTCAGATGGATGTGTGTTTTGGTAAAATGCAACCGTGGCCGTGAACTTGTCGAGAGTCTTTTTTTTTTTTTTTGCCAAAGGGTCTCGGCTAACAAGGCACAGGATCGCGTGCAAGGTGGTATGCCGACTGAACCTATTTGGAGAGCTCTGTGCACCTGCCGAGATGCGTGCGCCTTTGGGGCAAAATGAGAACCTGCCAGATGCCGAGACAAGGTAGCTTTTGTCAAATGTCAACAGACTGGTTGGGTTGGAATTGATGGCCGCGGACAACCCTGATGCAGACGACAACCTGACGCAGACAACAACCCTGACGCCTCACCGCCCTGGCAGGCAGGCAGGCAGGCAAGCAGGCAGGTTCCTGTAGGATATCCGTAGGTAGCTATTGTGTCATGATTTATTACCTAGCCTGCAAATACTTGCCCAATACTTGACATACACTACTGTACTCCGTAAATACTAGTACTTTGCGTGGGTACGCACGCTTGGAGCGATTTCGGGGCCGCTTCTGCCTCTCCTCCCACGCCCCCACCCTGCCCAGTCCCAATGTGACTCGCACCCGCACTACTGACAGGAACTTCAACCTAGAAAAAGAGCCCCCGATTGCTTTCTTCGACGCTTCACACGTCTGGCTTCTTCTTTCTCTGCTTGTCCAGTCGTTCAATTGACGTGCTGTCTTGGGCTACGCCGGGCAAACCTCTCCCGCCTCGACCTCTTTCCTCTACTTTCTTCTTCCTCTCAGCCTGTCTCTTGGCGCTTATCAGCTCCGATTTGTCGGCCCTATCTCTCTACCTCGCTATCTCTCTATACACCACACTTTTTGTCGACAAATACACCACACCGTTTTTTCCTCTCACGTCTGGCTACGACCTTCGACTCTCCCCTTCCTCCCGTCGTCCAGTTCTAAATTGGGGGATCGAAAAAAAGCATACATTGAGGGACAACGTAAAAAAAATTACACAAATCGACATGCTCTCCGTCACCTCTGTAGCTTTGCGCGCTGGCGCCAGGCGCGCCGGTCCTCGGGCCGCTGCTGCTGCTGGTGCTTCGACCACGATCCGATGCCCCAACCTCACCACCTACCGCGCCCTCTCCCAGTCCCGCGCCACCGCCGCGCCCCCCACCCGCGACCGCACCCGCGAGATTGTTGCCCAGACCGTCTCCAGCATCGGATCCAAGCGCGAGGGCCAGCAGTACCTCAAGCTCTTCACCTCGGTCTCGTCCCAAAAGTTTGCCGTCATCAAGGTCGGCGGCGCCATCCTGACCGAATACCTCGACGAGCTCTGCCGCTCTATGCTCTTCCTCTACGAGCTCGGCCTCTACCCCGTCATCGTCCACGGCGCCGGCCCCCAGCTCAACCGGCTGCTCGAGGAGGCCGGCGTCGAGCCCCAGTTTGAAGAGGGTATCCGCGTCACCGACTCAAAGACCCTCGGCGTCGCCCGCAAGCTCTTTCTCGAGGAGAACCTCAAGCTCATTAACCGTCTCGACGAGCTCGGTGTCGCTACCCGCTCCATCTCGGGCGTCTTCATGGCCGACTACCTCGACAAGGAAAAGTGGCAGTACGTCGGCAAGATTACAAAGATCAACAAGGAGGCCATTGAAAAGTCGATTGAAGCGGGCTACATCCCAGTCCTGACTTCCATGGCCGAGTCCGAGGACGGCCGTCTGCTTAATGTCAACGCTGATGTCGCTGCTGCCGAGCTTGCCCGAGCTCTTGAGCCTCTCAAGGTCGTCTACCTCTCCGAAAAGGGCGGCTTGTTCGACGGTGAGGGCGATAAGATTTCCCACATCAACCTCGACGAGGAGTTTGACCAACTCATGGCCCAGCCTTGGTGCCGCTACGGCACTCGTCTCAAGATCAAGGAGATCAAGGACCTGCTCGACACCCTCCCCCGCACCTCCAGTGTCGCCATTATCCACCCCAGCGACCTGCAAAAAGAGCTCTTTACCGACTCTGGTGCTGGAACCATGATTCGCCGCGGCGACAAGATTCAAAAAGCCAACTCCATTTCCGAGTTTGAGGACATTGATAAGATCAAGGCCACTCTTATTCGGGACCGCGAAGGCCTCGACTCTGAAGCCACCGTCGATCGCTTTGTCGACTTTCTCAGGGAAAACCCTTTCAAGGCATACTTTGATGATGCCTTGCAGTGCCTGGCCATTGTCGTCCCCGCTGGTGAGGGCCGCACCCTGCCCACCCTGGCCACGCTCAACATTACCAAGTCGGGCTGGCTGACCAACGTCGCCGAGAACGTCTTTGCCGCCGTCAAGAAGGACCACCCGCAACTCGTCTGGACCGTCAATGAAAACGACGAGAATCTTACCTGGTTCTTTGAAAAGGCCGACGGCAGCTTCAGCCACAATGGCAGCGTACTCTTCTACTATGGCTGCGACCTCCGCTCCCCCGCCCTCTCCCCCGTCTACGACGAGTTTGTCTCCCACGGCCGCGCCATGCTCGGCGACACTAACCTCGAGTCCCGTCTACGCCGCGCCGCTCAGACGGCCAGCGATAACTTGAACCGCTCCCATGTCACCCAGCAGGCCCGCGGCTTCTCCACCTCTCGCGTCATCGGCCCCAGGACGCCGAGCATGTCGCCCATGCAGCAGCAGCGCCGTGGCTACACGACCAACACTAACCCCAACCCCCCTCTGGGCAAGAAGAACGCCACCAACTCTGTCCCAGCGCGCGTGGCCCTCATTGGTGCCCGCGGCTACACCGGCCAGGCCCTCATCGATCTCCTCGAGGCCCACCCCAACATGGACCTGCGCCATGTCTCCTCCCGCGAACTGGCTGGCCAGGAGTTGCAGGGCTACGAGAAGCGCAAGATTATCTACGAGAACCTTTCCGCCGAGGACTGCAGCAAGCTGGAGAAGGAGGGCAAGATTGACTGCTGGGTCATGGCACTCCCCAACGGTGTCTGCAAGCCCTTTGTAGACGCTATCGACGCCGCCAGCAACGGCAGATCAGCCCAAAACAAGAGCGTTATTGTCGACTTGTCGGCCGATTACCGATTTGATAACAAGTGGACCTATGGTCTGCCGGAGCTGGTACGCCGTTCGGAGATTTCGCAGTCGAAGCGCATTGCCAACCCCGGCTGCTACGCCACGGCGGGCCAGGTTGGCATCTCGCCCATTCTGGAGCACTTGGGCGGGCAGCCTACTCTTTTCGGTGTCTCTGGCTACTCGGGCGCCGGCACCAAGCCGAGCCCCAAGAACGACATCAACGAGCTCCGCGACAACCTGATCCCGTACAGCCTGACGGGCCACATTCATGAGCGCGAGATGAGCAGCCAGCTGGGCAGCCCAGTGTCCTTTATCCCGCACGTTGCCTCGTGGTTCCGCGGCATCCACCACACGATTAATATACCCCTTAACAAGACAATGACGTCGCGCGACATTCGACAAATTTACCAGGACCGATATGCCGGCGAGAAGCTAATCAAGGTGGTTGGCGAGGCGCCGTTGGTGCGCAGCATCATGAACAAGCACGGTGTGGAAGTCGGCGGCTTTGCCGTGGATAACACTGGCAAGCGCGTGGTTGTGTGCGCGAGCATTGACAATCTCCTCAAGGGTGCTGCCACCCAATGTTTGCGTAAGTCTTTCTTTGTCTCTCCGATGCGTTGTAGACAGGGTGGAAAACTAACTCGGCTGTATAGAAAACATGAACTTGGCTCTAGGCTATGCCGAATTTGAAGGCATCCCCACCATGTAGATGACATGGAACTGGGAGAAAGAGAGAAAGAAATACTACAGAGAAGAAGAGAACCCTGGGCGAATTATTTTCATCGCATGCTGTGGGCTTGGAGCGTGGGGAGAGGGTGTAGTAAGAGACGTGTTTTTTTGGGCTATTCATTTTCATTTTCCTTGCATGGTTGGGCTTTGGGGTTTACATCGTACAAGTTTGAAAATCTTGTAGACAAAAAAATATCAAACAAATTCCTACATTAAACTATTCATCATCTGGTGGCCTCGGTGACTTGATCGTGTTCTGATACAACGCTATGGGATGGGTGTGGCTCATTAGCTACGGCACCCCATTCGTCTATGGCCGCAAATGACCATCTGCGGGCTTGTCATAAGGATAATTGATAGCAAGCTTCAAATAATATTTTGCCTCTACATATTTACATTTTCTCAACAGGAAATCACAGCCTGCTTTCGTGTTGCCCAATCGAGCCAAAGTCACATGCTATCCCACGTGACCTGTACGCCATGACGGTTTCAGCGCCCAAGCCGGGTTTCGCTTCAGGCCCTGGGTGGCGGGTTGGGTAGGAGAAGTGGGAATGGAGTTTAAGAAGCACGCATTCTACAGAGACAGTTCACCTTTGTCTACTTGGCTCTGACAAGGAAATTTCATCTACCTGGACAATTTCTGGACGACTGGACCGTTTCTTGGACGAAGAAGAGGAATTATTTACCTGGATAAACGAATTCTGGACTGGAACCTGCTACACCTGTCAACTTTTGAAATCATGGCGAGCGAGGTGAGTACAGTTCTTTTCTCTTTTTTTATTTCACTTTTGCCCCTGCTATTCCGGAATCTTGCTGCCCTGGGGATGACTGTTTCCGCCTGCCGGTGCTTTGCGCTCGGAATCTTTGCTTATCGGGCTCGACACTGTCAAACGCTACCGACGAACGTGTCTTACCAGAGACAATACCTACGCTGCCTGCGTGGCTAGAAACTGCCCACCAGCCACAGAGGCTGGATGCCCCTCTACGAAGAAGAAAATATTACCCCACCACTCTACCTATCGACCCGCGCTAGCGGGCAGTTGCTGTGGCGCGCCGACCGCACGCACACAAACCACCAAATACCCCCCCTGCTGTGGCAAGAGGCGATTGAGTCACAAAAAAATCCACCACTTTTCTCAATCACCTTTTGAACCGGACCCCCTCCTCCCCACGCGCCCATCCATTTGATCTACGAACGCGAAGCGATTGATTTCCGCATTGATCTTCTTTCCATCCATTCTCTTTCTCACACGGCCTCTTAACCCTTTCTAGGAACAAGCCCCCTCTGAGCGCAAACCTCGCAAATCAGTCGCCTTTACCGACGAGCAGCTCGTAGTTGACGCCGACGGATCCATCACCATGGTCACCGCCGCCGACGAGGCCCTCAAGGACGCCTCAGCCCAGTCCCACGCCTCCCGTACGCCGCCTCTCTCCGCCGCCCTGGCCACCTTTCATCATGCTGACGATGCCGCTGAAGCTCCCCCCCCCGCGACCACCACTACCACCGATGGCGCCGCCGACGATGGCGGCCTCGATCTGTCCCTGCTGAAGAAGAAGAAGAAGAAGGTGTCGAGCAAGACCAAGGACGAAGACGGCGAGGGCGAGGGTGACGATGGCGGCCTGGACCTGTCGATGAAGAAGAAGAAGAAGAAGAAGGCCAAGGACGCCCCCGGCGCCGGCGCCGAAGACGACGATTTCGCCGCCAAGCTCAAGCAGCTCGAGGTCAAGGAGGACGAGAGCGGTGCTGCTGCTGGCGAGGAAGGCGGTGACGCTGCCGCTGCCGCCGACGCGGCGGAATCGGGCGACATGGAGGCCGGCACGGGCATCTGGGCGCACGACGAGACGCGGGGCATCAACTACCCGCTGCTGCTGAGCCGCTTCTTCACGCTCCTGCAGCAGAAGAATCCGGACCACGCCCTCTCCGGGACCAAGACGTACAAGATCCCGCCCCCGCAGTGCATGCGCGAAGGTAACCGCAAGACGGTGTTTGCCAATATCGCCGAGATTTGCCGCCGCATGAAGCGCTCCGAGGAGCATCTCACGTCGTACCTCTTTGCGGAGTTGGGTACGATTGGTTCCGTGGACGGTAGCAGGCGTCTGATTATCAAGGGACGTTGGACGCCGGCGCAGCTCGAGACTGTGTTGAGAAAATACATTAGTAAGTTTTTTTTTTCCCTGGGGTTCTTCTCTGGTGCCTCTGTTGCTTGGCACTTCAGTTCGTGATTGGACAACGTTGGCTTTTGTTTTTGCATGTCGGTGTTGAGGAAACCAGAGAACGCTGACAATGAGTGATAGTCGAATACGTCACCTGCAAGACTTGCAAATCGCCCGATACAGAGCTCAACAAGGCAGAGAACCGTCTGTACTTTGTCACCTGCAACAACTGCGGCTCCCGCCGCTCCGTCACCGCCATCAAGACTGGTTTCTCGGCCCAGGTCGGCAAGCGAAAGAAGATGCAGGGTTAAGCGCGTCAACCCGGTGTCTCGCTATCCCAGCACATGCCCCCTTTTGTGCGTGCGTGTGTGTGTGCTTTCTGCCCATCTACGCATTTTCCACGGCGCTTTTCACGCAGACATTCATCTGTATAAGACGACACTACTCAGGCAGCACTTTTACTACCTGTGATGATCTCATAGGACTGGGCAAAGGGCGGCAAAAGAAAAAAGGGAAACGTGGGAGCATAATGATCGATTGAGGATGGAAAAAAGATTGAAGAATGAAAAAAGGACAAAGAAAGGAGTTGTTTGGGAGGAGACAAAAGTACGTGTTGGATGGGGAACATGTGGCGAGGAGTCGGCCTCGCAGCCATGTATATAACGCTGCAATGAGAAACCCAAAAGAAAACAAGATTCACCTATCCAAAACACACACTGTCCTGCAACTCCCCGTCACAGCGAAAAACCAAATTACAAAGGAAGAATTACGCAACAGTCACAATCAAGAGGAGCTCATAGGTGTGAAATGTAAAAATATCAGCAAGCCATGTGCTTATGTGTAAGATTTATATCGCTAGTTAACATTTCTTCTTGCTCCCTCTTCCATGTCCTTGACATTCAGACAAGGAAAAAGAAAAGGAATAAAGCAGACCATGTGAGAGGAAACAAAGAAACATCCCGACCCTGCAAGAAATTCGACAACGTATATCCAAGGTATCCGAAACCTCGATATCATGTTTTGCAACAAATGAAGCCATGATCATGAAGAAAAAGAAAACAAAATGCAGACAATCAAGCTGTCCCTGCTCATTACCCCCTTTTGTAGGTATGTTCCCCTCCCTTTGCCCCTCCCCTCTCCCCTTAAAGCGGACTAGATACTATACATTGTCATAATCAACTTGGAAACTGCCGGGAATATGACCATTCATGGGCTCGTCCACCAAGACATCCTCCGCGGCGATTGGGTTCTGGAGCAGAGCAGCAGCAGCAGCCTCGTCCACCTGTTGTTGAATCTCGGCCTGGGCTTGCGCCAAACACGTGAGTAGCCAGTCAGCCAGGCGATGCTTCTCGACATTCTGCTTGAGCGTCTTGTCCTCCCACCGCATGGCCTCGAGCTGCTTGGCCTGAAACTCGGGGCCAAGGTCACGGAAGCGACGGTCTAGGCTTTCCGCGAAGGCGCCGAGTGCCTCCTGCGGGCCCATGGGGCGGAATGGGTCGCGCTCGTCCTGGTACCGAACGCAGTCGGCGAGGACGGCGTACAGCTCGGTGTCGGCCAGCTGTGCCACCACCTCGCGGTCGTGTTTGAGCTGCGTGTCGTTCATGCGCGCCCAGTCATCGCGGATAAAGAGTCGACGCCAGATGAGCCGTTTGGCCTCTTTGACTTCTTCTGCGTGACAGCTGCTCTCGGCCACCTTGAGCGCCATCCAAAATGGGTGCGCAATCTCGTCTTTCCACCCAGGCTTTAGCTCGACAAGGGTAAGGAGGTCGATGAGAGTCATGGCGTCGAGAACTTCGTGCTTGAGCAGCCGCTCCATGCCATCCTCAAAGACCTGCAGCAGGGCCTTTTGCCGACGGGGAATGTTGGCGCTGTGCGCCTCCATGGCAAAGTTGAGAGCCGCGGCCGCATCCACGGCGTCGTAGGTGCTGGCAAAGATTTGATTGTAGAGCTGATCCTGAATCTTAAGCGTGATGAGCTCTCTATCTACCTTGGCCAGCTGACCTTCTTGACGCGTCTCATCGAATCTGACCTTGGAGCCGTTGGGCAGCTCCCGCTTGTCTTCGGCTTCAGCTAACAGGGCGAGCTTGCCGAGGCTTAGCTCGACCTTTTTGTTCCAGACTTGCTGCTCCTTGGTGAGCGCTAGACTGACAAGCGTATCAGCGGCGTGGTCAACGTCCTTTTCTTGTTCAATGTCGTTGATCCAAGAGATACGGGCCAGCTCTGGTCTGCTGCGCAGAAATTGCGTCTTGAATCCAAGCGTCTCCAGGTCAAATTCCAAAACCGCCTCGACGCCATGCTTCTCGAGCAAGAATTCATAGAGAGGGAAAGCAAAGTCTTTGCCGTAGCGACTAAACCTATCTTCCATTTGCGTCTTCTTGGCCTCGCGGAGCGCCTTCAATGCCTTGACTTCGGCAGGTGTAAGTCCAGGTTGGGCGAGCTTCTGCTCGAGGAACTCGACATGGTCTAGCAAGATAGCAGCTAGACCGTGCAATGAGCCATGCTTCTCTGCAAGCAGCGCACCTTCTTCCCATTTTCCAGCTCGAGCAATAAAGATGGCCTTTTCGAATCTATCAGCAGCGTAGACCTCGCCAAAGCTTTGGGCGATTGTCTTGTGCTCCGGAACAGTTGCGCCCCAGCGAGAAAATTCGAGTACCGAGGTCAGGGTCGCGTCTGTCAGAGAAGGCAGGTCATCATAAATCTTTTTCAGGATTGCCGCGTCAGGCTTGTCGCCCCCTTTGTTATTTTCCGCAATCAGAGCTTGGTGCTTCTGATACCATTGGCCGGACAGGTCCAGAAGGCGCTTCAAATTGTTTGCGAGATAGGCGCAGCCCGTCCATGGCTCTGGCATGCCTTCATAGACATCATATAGGATGCCAAGATGCAATTTTTCCTCGCCGAGCCCATAAAGGGCCAAGTTCTCTTTTCTGAAATGTAAAGCGCCAAAGTGCGAAGCAATGTTGATTTGTATGGCTTCATGTAACATGATGGTTATTTTTGCTTCGTCAATCAAGCGATCCTGCCAAAGCGTCTTGATGACTTGATAGGCCCAAGCCACGAAACTTGACATGTTAGCCACGTCGTTGATAAACCAATGGCGAACGGCATCGACTTCGCCATTGGCAGGTACCGGGTTCGATTTTTCTTTCTCGCTGATAAACTCGACAATGGATCCAATCAGGCTTTTCCTATTATCAGCTGGTCTCGCATTCGTGAATGCCTCGTGGCGCTTCCACAGCAGGGTAGCGACGTGCATCTTCTCCGCATTGTAGAGTAGGTTCCAACGTGTACTTCGGTCTATGTCGGCTCCAATGGACTGAATGTGCCGTATTAGTCGCTCCAAAGCACTCGAACGCTCGCGGAGGTTGTCTTCCAAAGAAGCCGGCAATGCCGGCATGTAGGTTGTTGAGGAGCCCAATATCTCCTTGCTGACTTGAATAGCAGCCACGGATATCTCCTGCCCTGTAAAGGAAACTTCGCGACGCCCATCAAAGACGAGCGGACTCTCCTTCTTGGAGCCGAAAAAGACAGTCTGCTCGAGCTTGCTCTTAGCCGACACCTGTGGGGCTTGCTCGCTGGCAAACTTATCAATGTCGGTAGTGATAACACGGATTAGACCAGCACCGCGAACCATGAGCAGCACCGCCGGATTTCTCGTCGTCCTTGCGCGGATAATCCGACTGTCTTCTTGTGTGGTCGATGGCATCTCTTCAAAGCCCGATCCAACTATTTCGTGAAGGTCGTCTTCACGAAAGTCAAGGACATCCTCGAATGACGGGGGTAGGATGTGGTTATCAGTCTGAAGTTGTGCGTCTGGCGATTCAGGCGGAATTGCGACGGAGGCCATAATAGTAGCCCTCTCAAAAACTATGAATGCAACCAGAGCAGGTCGAGGAAGGTAGAGTCGAGGGGAGAAGGCTGTTTCGCCGGCAGTTCGAGGCAGAGGTGTGGAGTATGATGTTATGGGACGCGTCACTCCGATTTTGCACGAGTTTGCCCTAAGAATAACTTCAACGAGCGAATAGCGCGCAACGCTTTTGCGGGTTAGAGACACAAGAAGAAGCAAGTGCTGAATGGAAGCGTCGTCTGTGGCTATGGCATCACTAAGTCTGCTCAACTCGTGATACTTGTGCTCGAGGCCTTTGGGGACAAAGGTAAAGTCAAGCGCCTCCAAGGAATCTGCTGAAAAGTCTTTTGTATATGGGTCGGCTTCGTAGAGAGCAGAGTATATGGAGTCACGCATCTCGGCCTCGCCAAAATGCTCGTTGTGGCCACCGCGGTGGATCTTCCAGGCTTGCAGCTTGGCTTTTGCGGTAAGGGCGACAATGTTGCGTTCACCCACGCGGGCAGATCGATCGGCGCGCACGGCAGCGATTTCGCCTCGTAATGCCAGGTTGGAAAAGGCATGACGAATGCTGCCAAAGATGCCGCCGCTGGAGTTGGCGAGACTTGAGCGTAGAAATTGTACCGAGATTGCGGGTCGACCGTGGTTGTCGCGAACACTGAGATAGGCCAGACGCCCCGAGTTGAAGGTGATGATGAAGCCAGCAGACTCGGCGTTGGTAATGGATATGACTTTTTCTCCATGGGACATGCCAGAAATGGTGTATTCGACTCCAGATCGGTCCTTTTTGATAAAGGCAAATGTGGCGGCGCTGGAGATGGATTCCCAAAAGACAACCTTGCCGGTGCTAGCTGTGACGACGACCAGTCCAGGTTCTGTGGAGGAGGCTGATGGAGAGACGAAGCATCCGACGGGGAGAGGGTCACTAGATCTGCCTGGTGTCGGCAGTGCGAATGTAAAGGTCTCGGGGGATTGCGATGTCGAGTTGTATGGCCAGACCAAGGCGTTTGTCTGCGTGAGGGCCAGGGCATATCCGAAGCAAGACGAAACATCGGCATGCTGCTTCACTATGAGAGGGTATTAGCGGATAGAAAACACAGGCAGAGGGCAAATACTGACGAGACCAGTCCGAACGGATTCTATCCGGGACGGCAGGCAGCTTGCTAACCACGTAGGCATTCGTGCTAGTCTGGTGTGACCAAGTTAGTTGAGTGTTGCACGGTGAAAATTCTGTCGACTCACCAGAACAACGCTGCCATCGCCCTTTGATGCTGCCCTCTCAGCATGTTTGGGCTTTTTTGTGCGGACTTGCAATTCCTTTCGCGGGGCTCGTGTGATATTTTCGATGCCAGCATCGTCGATGGGCTCCAGGACGCGCTTCTCGATAACCGGAGCATCGACGGCGTCGGGCTGCACGTCCGGATTGAGAAAGGTTTGCTCCGAGAGGGGTATGCGTGCGCGCTTCGCCTTGGGCTGCGGTACGAGGCTTTCCTGGGACTTGGGACGTTGGCGGCGGCGTGAGCGGGTGGCCGTCGCTGGTCCGCCTTCGGTAGCGGCGGTGGAAAACATTTCGAGATGAGGAGAAGGAAGCAGCGCGCAACGGGGTGTGGACGGCGCGCGCAGAACCGATGAATTGATCAAGTCAGATGAAAATTAGATGAATACTGATGAGGGGCGATGCATTTCGGGCGTGCAAGTAAGTTGGCGCAAGGGCAGAGGGGGATGGGCAAAGTTGTTGATGCTAGTACGTGAATGAGTAGTCAAAGGTATTTATTGGCGGTGGATGAAAAACAAAGTTAGAGCAACGTGAGCTGGTGCTACCCAAGTCTGCCAGTACCTACGTGCGCTGGCGCTGCGCAACCTAGCTAACTTAATCATTGGACGGCATGGATCATTGGCTCATCGGGCGCCAGTGCAGCGCCGCAACGGAGGTACCTGCCGTCTGCCCCAGATTGTGTGAAGAAGCTTGTACCTCCGAGCTTTATACTAGACCAGCGAGTTGTAATCTACAACAGATCTTGGACAGGCAATAAGTCGATTAAACATCAAGACGAGCTCGCAGCAGACTATAGTGTCTTCCAGGGATTCCAGCTAACCTGGAATTAGTCAATCGGGCAAATCACCGTGGGAGAATCTTGACACGCTTAACAACTGCCTTGGCTACCAAACATGTACGGATACCTGATTCGAGACTGAAGCTACTTTGAATTCCTCGAATTTCTCTCAACCTTGCATATCCCGCCAAAACCTGCCCAACTAAACTACAACACATTCCCCGCAACCACAGCCTCGTCAGCGCCGTTTCTCCTGAGACACGTCACTCTCACTTGCACGCGTCGCAGTCTCATCAACCGCTCACCGTGAACCACCAGCTCCATCACGCCTTGTGCCTATTTAGGCTTAGCGCCATCCGGCAACAACCTCGTCCCGTCTCCAACCCACCGAGCACCGAGCGCCCGGCTGGGACAGAGGTTCAACTGTTTCTTCCCGCGGGACATGGCATCTTTCTCTTCTCCTTCCCCGCCACCATGAGGCGCTTCTCCACGGCCGTCACCATCACGGACCCGCTGGTCAAGTACCAGAGCCTGCTGTCTGCCGGCGTGTACGCCCCCGACCCGTCCCAGCACCGACTGGCCCGCCACCTACACAAGGTCTACCTCCGGATCAAGGACTACTCGCCGCAGCGCGAGTACCAGCAGCGCCTGTCGCAGGCCGCGCGCCTGACCGAGACGCAGAAGCCGGACGAGGGGTCGGAAAACATCCTCGCCGTGCCTAGTCACGCCATCTGGCGCAACCCGCTCTTTCAACACCTCCTCCCGAACAGTGCCGAGACGCGGGACAGCCTCGCCCTCACACGCGTGCTGCAGAACCATGAGCTCGCCATTGCGATTGATTCGCCCAAAGGCCTCTTTCTCTCCGGTGAAGTGGGCACCGGCAAGTCCATGCTGCTGGATCTGCTAGCAGACGGACTTCCCCACGAGCGCAAGAAGCGTTGGCACTTTAACACGTTTATGCTCTACACGTTTGCGCAACTCGAAACGTACCGGGCAAAAAATCGGGCAAGTCTCATTCGACGTCGCAATGAAGAGCATTCGCTGTTGTGGATGGCCAAGAAGCTGGTCGACGAGTCGCCTATTCTCTTCTTGGACGAGTTTCAGCTTCCCGATCGCGCGGCCAGCAAGATTCTCAGTCATTTATTCATTGCATTTTTTCAGCTTGGGGGTGTTTTGATTGCTTCGTCAAACAGAGTGCCAGAGGACCTGGAAAAGGCCACGGGTGTCGATTACACAAACGCACCACGCCTGGGCATCATGCGCAAATTTTTTGGCGGCGGTCGCGCGGGCAGCGAGCTGTACGGCCAAGGCAGCGACTTTTCGAAGCTGCTGGAGGTTCTCAAGGCTCGTTGTGATTTTTGGCAAATGGAAGGCGTTCAAGACTGGCGGCGACGAGAGGATACTGGACTCAAGCTCGGCGATGCAGCAACCTCTGGCGAGGCAGCCTCTGCGCCCACATCTGCAGACGTCGATGCCCCGAAATCAGCCGACAGGCCGCCAAGCTACTTTATAACTGGCCATGAAGATGAGAATTGGCCAGAATATGTCAAGGAAAAAGCCTTTGGCAATAGCCCTGGTCGAAGGTGGACATCGAAAACCATCATTGTATATGGTCGCGCGGTAGTCATCCCGCAGCACCATGACGGCACAGTGCTTTGGGAATTTGAGCAGCTAGTCGGCACATTCGGACCAGCAGACTACATCACAATGGCCTCATCGTTTCACACATTCATCATTGATCATGTCCCCGCCATGTCCGTTTTGCAAAAGAACGAAGCGCGCCGCTTCATCACCTTTCTCGACGCCCTCTACGAAGCCCGCTGCAAGCTCGTGGTCCGCGCCGAGCGGCCCCCAGACCACCTCTTCTTTCCCGAGACCAAAAATCCCGCCTCCACAGCCGGCATCTCCCCCGACAGCAACGAAGGTGTCGAAGAGGGCGATGCCACCTACTCGGAAACCATTGCCGAGGTGTACCAGGACCAGATGGCGCCGTTTCGCCCCAACGTCTCCTACTACGACACAAAGACTGCCACGTCGCAGTACGACCCGGACCAGGACTCGGATTTTATCTTGGAGCAGCAGCAGCAGCAGCAGCAGCAGTCGAAAAAGGTGGATTTCGGCAACGCGGGCGCGTTTACGGGCGAGGACGAGCGTTTCGCGTACAAGCGCGCCGCGTCGCGCCTGTGGGAGCTCTGCAGCGCGCGCTGGCACGCCCGCACGGGGCCCTGG
>JAPFSE010000927.1:0-12234 GCA_030777785.1 Beauveria caledonica | reverse complement strand
AATGGAAAGGCCGCCCCCCCCCCCCCCCCCCCTCCTTCAGCAGTGGCCAGCAAACGATCCGAGCCTCTGTGCATTGGACTGTGACATATCTGTACTCGACGCCAACGGGACCACGCGCCTCCCCCAGACCGACCTCGCCGGCAGGTCACCCTCGCAGCATCTTCTTTGGACTAACTAATTACAGGGCCTTTTTGGGGGAAAGAGGCTGCCCACCCCCGCGTTGGGGAAATGAAAAGATGCCTACTAAATCAATCTCGTAATAGATTTTTAAAAAGAGCCACCGCAGCTTGGTGGAGAGGGGTTATCTTTTGCCTCACTCAGGACCGTTTTCTTGGCGCAGCCCTCAAAACGAAAAGTATGTGCAGGATGGGCCTCACAGAAAAGCCTAAAGTCGATCTTCAGCTGTCGCTGCAGAAAGTGGCCGCCAATCCTTTCAACGTCGCTGCTGCTTCTGCTCTGCGTGATCCCTGATGAGCCGTGTTTCACTATCCGAGGCCTGCTTCTCCCTTCTCAGCTTGTCAGACGAGGCGACAAGGCTCTCGAGCTCAGCGCCGATGAATGTCTGAGAATGATGTTTGCTTTTTGGTCTTGCAAGTCAGATCCGAATTTGCACAAGTCGCCAACTTTCTTCCCCTCAATCGACAGACATTTGCATCTTCTCTCCACTTTCGGATGCATCTCGAAACGGCTGCAAGTTGGCTCTGCAGCCAGGACGCAGCGCATCGCTCCCTTTTTTTTTCTGTCTTTTTTTTTCTTCACCTCCCCCTCTCCTCTTTTAGCTTTGACTGTGCATAACTTCTACGGCTCTTTGCGGCATTGTCAACGCTAAAATGCCAAAAGAAGCACCAGTGATGGATTCGTACTTTGCTCGTGCCCAGCCAAGTGGCGCTGCAAGTAGTGTTTGCAGCAGACGGCCAACCAAACACCCAACTTCTCTCATAACATGGCGGCAAAGCAATCAGCATAGCGCGTTCAAGAGATAGGATCTTTGTTGCCCATATTGCTCTCCGGCCCCTCAGAACCGACCAGCTAGAGCTTGGCTGCCCAGCCCAGGATCGACGCCCAAGGCCACCGCCAAGTCTTTTACGCCCTCTCTGCTCACGCCATTCCTCTCCCCCAAACGCCCTTATCGTGGCGTTTTAACCATGTTCTTAAACAGGAAGGAGCCAACTGTGAGCTAGAAGACTGCTTGGCAGCGCGGCCAGCGATAACAGACCAATGCAAGGTGGCGAGGCGCCTTCTTGGTCGTTTCCTCGGCAAAAGAAAAGAAAGGGCCCATCGAAATGACGGATATCTAATCAGATGTCGGAGAATGTCCGTTGCCTTTTCTTTTTCTGATTCAGGATCTTTTGTTCTTTGGTGGCGGCAATAGTTGGCTTGGCTTCAGCAACCCTGTGTGGGGAGGCGTTCACGATGCATCCAGAGGGAACGGAAAAGGCGCTAGACCATACATGCCATGCTGACTTTAGAACTATTTACTTGGAACTATCTGGATTTTTTCATCAAGGCCGAGGCCATACGACATGCTCTTCAAGTGCTCCATCAAAGGATCATTGCGCCAAGGTCGGCCAGTTGATATCCTGATGAGTTCTTGTCATCTACACATGCGTCTTCGACATTGTTGTGTGTGACAAGCCATCCACAACTTGTCCCAATGAGGACATGACAATTGGAGGCCGCCCTGCATACTCGATAACCTTTGCTAGCCGGGGGGGTGTATGCACGATCGCGGGCGTCGTTGACAGACTGCTGCCACGAGCTGTGTAGAGCCGTTGTAGGCAGGCCTCGACAACATCTTTCCAATCTCACCCCGCGGCAAGCTGTCACATGACAAAAATTCTGTACGCCAAGAGTTTTGCTTAATTTAGTTGCATGTCAAGTGTAGTCTAGTGGTCATATTGGTCGTATAGCACAAGCTCATCCCATTTATGTACATTGTGTCCTTGGCCCCCCCCTCAGGTCGTACACAAGTTCAATCTAGTCCAGCCAAGGCAGCGACAAGCTCTTCCCCCTCCCCAACCTCCTTTTCCATCAACCTGGCTACTCCAGCAGGTGGCTGCGGACCGGCTTGTCCTCGGGCTGCTTCCAGTGCGTAATAACACCGCCCCAGCTCTCCTCGCTGTAGCCCTCCTGGACCTTTTTGCAGGTGCGGAGGCCCCATTCCGTAACGCCGACCATGAGGCACGTCTCAAACATGAACGCGCAGCTCCCCGTGCCGACTTTCACAGGGCCGAGCTCGGCCTCGCGGGCGCCCTCGTGGCTCTCGGCGTCCGGTCCGTGGCCGCTCATGACGTTGTGCAGGCTCGCGCCGCCGGGCACGAAGCCGCCCGCGCCGCCCTTTTTCGCGTCGTAGCCGCCGCAGATGAGGCCCATAAACTCGGCCATGGTGTTGCGGTGGTACCACGGCGGACGGAACGTGTCCTCGCCGACGAGCCAGCGCGGCGGGAAAATGACAAAGTCGGCAACGGCAGTACCCGGCGTCGCGCTCGGCGCCGACAGCACCGTGAAGATGGACGGGTCCGGGTGGTCAAACGACACGGTGCCAATGGTGCTGAAGCGGCCGAGGTCGTACTTGTACGGGTAGTAGTTGCCCTGCCAGCCGACCACGTCAAACGGCGTGTGCGCCTGCGTCGTCTGGAACAGCGTGTTGTTGAACTTGACCGTGACCGTGTAGCGGCCCGGGCCCGCCGAGGCCGTCGCACCCGCGTCGTCGCTGAAGCTGGCCACGGGCGCCTGGAAGTCGCGCGCGTTGGCCAGGCCGTTGGACCCAATCGGTCCCAGCTCCGGCAGGTGGTAGTGGCCCTCGTAGAGCTCGAGCGCGTAGCCGCGCGCCGCCCCCGACGGCAGATGCACCTGGTACTTGACGCCACGCGGGATCACGGCAATCTCCATGGGCCGGACGAGCAGCCAGCCCATCTCGGTGCGGATGTCGAGGTCGCCCTCCTGCGCGACAATGAGGAGGTCGCCATCGGCCGAGTAGAATGCGGCCTGCTCGTCCATGCTCTTGCCGGCCGTGAAGACGTAGATGCCGAGCCCAGACTTTAGCGTGGCGTCGCCCGCGCCGGCAATGAGGCGCAGGCCCGAAACGAAGTCGAGGTTGTGCGCCTCGTTGTGGTCGAAGGGGTCCCAGCGCAGCTGGTTGGGGATGTAGTGCAGCTTGCTGGCGCCCTCGTCGAGCGCCGCGCCGTCGACGCCGTTGGCCGCGGCCGTCTTCTCCGCAGGACCGTACGGCGGGTGCGCGCACGACGGCAGGATGCGGTACAGCCACGTCTGCTTGTTTTCGTGTCGCGGCGCCGTAAACGCCGTGCCGGAGAGCTTCTCGGCGTACAGGCCGTACGGCGGCTTTTGGGGGTTGTTGTGGCCAATGGGAAGAGTGCCCTCGACAGCTTCGGATCTGAATGAGTGAGTTAGTATTGGGGGCAGGGGAAAACAGGCAAACGAGATACAGAAGCAGCGTGACTGGAATGTGCGCAATGTTTGCTCTTGCGACACGGAGAATAACTACTGCGTAGAGAGGGGGGAGCGGCTTACTCAAAGTGACATCCGAAGCCGTTTTGGTAACGGTACTTTTCCTTGGTGGCAAACTGTGTGACGGGCATCTTGACAATTGGTGATTCTGGAAACAGTCTCGAATGATGGCCAATGCTATTGGGACAAAGATGGAGGAATCAAAAAATAAAAAAAGAGGTGAGAGTTTAAAAACACATGCAGGTGTCAGTAGCTTTATCGTACATGGCTATTCGCGGGGATCTAGAAAAGAAAAAAAATACGTCACCGAGGTGGTGAAGTTGTCTTGGAGCGGCACTCAACGCGCCTTGATTCCGCCGCGGGGAGGGCGGGCAGATTTCCGAGGGTAGCCGCGCTGCAGGACTCAGCCGGAAAGCCTCTGGGCAAGACAGCGCCCGGGTTCCGCCCGGTCACGGTCACGTAATACCGGGGGCGGGGTCTACCGCACTAACAAAATGGCTGCTCATGTGGTGCGGGGAGCTGTTAGTGAGCTGCTTCCGGGTAGGAAATCACAAATGGTGGAATCGGAATCGCAAATGTTGAAGCAGTCGAAATGCGGAAGAGTTGGCGCAACGAATGGAACATCAGGCAATCTCAAAAGCAGAGATCAGATGTTATGCATGCATGCAAGTCTACCAAATTCGTACATCTTTTATCAAACAGTTGCCTCTTCAATGGGTGACTTCGGCATTAGCTGTCATACCTACAGCATGGTCTAGCAACGCAGTCTCATGACTCCTACAAGCTAAGCGAGGACGAATGAAATTGAGGAGAAATTACTTTTTGAGACAATACACAAATTGTTCGGCAGTAAAAAGGCATTCAAAATGAGTCAAAGTGAACCCGTGTGCAAAATAAAATGAGCAGAGACGCAGCCTCTGCCCAGCAAGTAGTGTTTGTCATTCAGAGAAGAGTACATATCGGCGCCGTGTCGCGGTCGCTGATGAGCAAAACGCGCCAAAACTATACCTGGGTATCTCATTGCAATATCCCAGGCGCCGCCCCGCGAGGAACCTTGCGAGACTAAACAATACAGGTTGAAGGAACTATTGGAACAGATAGCAGGGTTGGCAGGGGTATTTACTCTTCCTCCTTCTTGTTCTTCTTCTTCTTGCCACCGCCACCGCCGAACCCGGTCGCCGTGGGCTCTTTCTGAAGGTGAACAACCAGTCGCGTCCAGGACTCCTCCTTGTCCCACTCAAAGCCAGCGAGGTAGGGCTTGTCGAGCTCGTCATCGGCCTGTTGGTGCCCGGTCAGTCAAGCGTTTGCGCCACGTCATGGCTGGCAGTCTATGGAAGAAAAACGTACCCGTTTCTTGTAAGACTTGTAAATGGCGTCGAGAGCATCCTTGATGGTTACACCCTTGAGGTTACGGGCGGTGACTTCCAAGCCCATGGGGAAGTGTAGGTCAATCTTCTTCAGGGGAGGTTTCGTCAACGGAAGCTTGAGGATGCTCGGGTCATCTACTGTTGTCGTGCTCTTGTTGATTTTCCTGTCACACAAAAATGTCAGCGATTGAATCTGGGGACTCAGCCGATAGAGTGCATTAAGCCTAGCAGCCTAATGCACGATAGGACGAGGTGGGGCTCGACCGACCCGCCATGGTGGCATGAGCACATGGGACGGAAGAGGCAGAGCTATGTGAAGACGACTTACCAGCCAGTTTTTTGCGTCTCAATAGCAATTTCCAGTTCAATCCCTTCCTTTTCTGTAGTTGAAGAGTTACATGTCAGCGCCGATGTCCCGGGGAGCGGAAGGCGAGGGAAAGCGGGGTAGTGAGGCAAAGCAACTCGTCGTGGAGCAGGATGACATACCCAGGTCATTGACGTTGTAGACACCGGCGGCGGCGGCGGAGCTGGCTCTCCTTGTGCCCTTCTCCTTTGGCGGCGACGAAGACAGGCCCTGAACGGCGGAGTCGACTTTAGCGAGAGGTTCCGACATGTTGGCAGAGGGTGTTGTGAAGCTGTCGAGACGAGTCACCAGCTGAGCTGCGATGTGTGAGCATGTCATTTGTTTATTTGTAGAGGGCAATGACAGCGCAAGATATTGAGCTGTAGACAGGACTGACCAGTTAAAAGTGAATTGGCGGTTTAAAGTTGAATACGAGATGTATTGTGAGTTGATGATGAAAAAAGGAGAGAAGAGGGGAAAGGTAGAAGAAGAGGGGGAGGAGGGTACTGATATGTGTTCGAGGGAATGTGCCTAGCGGACAAGGGAGCTTGTTGCTCAAGCTTGGTCAGGCCGGGCGGGGTAAGCAGCTGTGACTGTAACAAGCGACCTTGTAGTTTTGGTGTGGGAAAGCGAGGCAATTGGACTTGGGATCGCGTGACTTGGAGGTACTTGAGCGTCACTCCGGGAGGCAAAGTGCCACTAAGTTGGGTCTAGCGCTGGCGGGCGTGTTTGCTGGTGGCCTGGTACCCAGCGCATCTGGGGTCTAAAATCCGGGGAAGCCTGGTCTCAGACCCACTGGTTCGATTTGCTGCTTGCCGAGGGAAGACGGGGCGAGAGGAAGGCTGTGATGAGGACGACAAGAGATGGTGAAGTCGAAGCAATAGCAAGTCAATTGATCGATGGGCCTTTGTCGCTTCGAGCTGTTTTCCTGGTGGAGGGTATCGGAGTTGTGGTGTGGTGTGTGACGGACCGCCTGGCAACAACGGACCGGCAGGGAGCAACCCCTCACGACGGCAGGCGCATATCTCCTGGATACCAGCTGTCACGCCACTTTTGCTTGCACAATACAAGTACTCTCGCTGCATTTGGAGCGATACCTTGGACCTAGTATCTCCATGTACCTTTCCACACACTGCAGTCGGCCCCTTCCAACCCCCAACCCAGCCAGTTTCCAGGTCTGCGCCTTGAGATTAATGGATGCTAGCACCAAGCCGCATGACGGGATGACCACGAGCCATTGCTGCTTTTAGTCATCTACGCTTCTCATCACCAGGGATCGGAGAAAGTGAGGAGGATTGACTGGCCTTGAATGGATAGCAGCCAGTAGGCATGCCGGGCTGCTAGTGCTGGTATGAAGGGTCTACATCAAACGCAAACAACATCGGCAGCTGGCAGCCCCTGGCAGCCCCTCATACCGCCTGATCATCCCAGTCACTGCCCCGTACACACACATATCTAAGACGACGTCACCGGTAGCGATCGCTTCGCTGTGTTTGCGCTGGGAGGCCCTTTCCCCTCTCTTCATCTTCCATCTTTGCAACGCCAATATGCATCACCCTCGCGGTCTGGTCTTGTTCTCAATATTTTCATGCTCGACTCAATGGCACGCAAATGTCACATCGGACTCGCCCAGCCGTCAATGAAGGCACTATTGTGGGTCGTTGGCGCACCTGACTGCCAGGCCTGCGGGTCCCTCATCGATGGCAGGAGCACGGCGAGGTCGGAGGCTCGGCTCGGAGCGACGATGAGGCCGCATCGAATAATTGGGAAAGGAGACTTGCTTAAATTCCGAGCATCAATGTCGAGTCTCGGTTTTGTTACCTCGTGATCTTTTTTTTTCGCTCGTGTTCCCGAGTTTCGATGAGGTGTTTATGCACAACTCTTGGGCCAGACAGGCAGACAGGGTCCATCAGACCCAGACTGGAAGCACGCTGGAGCAGTGTAAAATGGCACCACAAGTTGGCGGTCGGCTGGTGAGGCATCAAGGCACGTCGCTTTCAAGTATCTGTCGTAGTTGCATGTATTGACCCCATGCAGATACACAGCTGGTCTACCGCGTCGTATATAAACATTGTTTGTCCCTGCAATGATTGTGGGAGACAAGGGCTAGGAAGTCCAGTTTGCCGGGGACCAAACGGCCGGATCTAGTTGACTCAACAATTTGCCGAGACATCGATATAAACTAATTCGAAATGCGTCGATTGACCGCAGACGATCGAAACATTTGCCTTGAAGTGCCTTGTCTGGAGCTTGGCTGGAGCGGCAGTGGCTGAAGCAACAGTGGTTTTCCATGGGCTACCGAGCAGGCAGTGTTTACTAGCTCTAGTCAAATTTGTGTGATGCGATTAAATTGCGTTAGCTCGATAATTCCCTGAGCTTAGTACTTCCTGTCATATGTTCAATGTTTTTTCGTCACGTACTAGAGCGTACATATTCTAAGAGGCGTCCCAAACCTGGTTAAAAACCTAAGTTACTTTGTATGCCCGATACCGTACATCGTACATCGTACGGGTACAGAGTACGGGTACGCGGACTCGATTTGCAGGTGCTCTTCGGGCCAATCGGAGGAAGGCACATAATGACTATTACGGATACAAGCCCACAACCATCTGTGTGCAGTTTGAAGGCTGTCAAAAAAGACCATAACTGGGTCTCCATACAGTGAAATTGAAATTGGCCCTCTGCGTTTCCACCCAGGATCGCAAGACCCTCAATAGCCGTAAACTGACTTCTTGACAGTCGCGAGTAGCTGGGGTTTTAGACGAAGAGCGGAACAATTTGTAAATTGGTCCGTATCAGGCTATGTAGAGATGCCAGCAATTCTCTCTTTAGTAATTTTCCCTTGCGACTTGCGGTCCATCACCAACATGGTGCAGGTCCTGCCGTACTCGACTTTTGGTGCGGTCGATAGCTGCGTAATCACTTGCTCAGCCTGCAGCGGAAACCTAGTTGAGCTGCGGCAGACTTTTCCTGAAACCAACACTTGTCTGCTGCTCGACAATCGTGGCGCAGGGGAAATCCTCACATTTTTAACTTGCCTGGCCCTGGACGGCTTTGCCGTTGTCCGCCATGGGAGCCCCCGTGCTCTGCCACTCTGGCCGCCGCATGACTCTCACTGTACCGAAAGTGGCAGGCAGCTAGGCCGATCAGCAAGCGGAACGCGCGGCCGTCCCATCCACAACTGGAGCGGCGCAAGCCTCAAACGACGCCGTCTGGTTGAGACTCGTCGCAAGAGTGGCGAAGTCGGGCTCAAAACGAGGCAAACACGCAAGAGGAGAGTATGGAGTGCTGACACGGAGACGAGAAAAATAAGCTTTATTACTGGAGAATGAGACTTGGGCATGAGGATGGGTAACAAGCCGCTTTGGTACCTGACGCTCATCGGCGGCAGGATGTTGGGGGGGCCGAAGGCTTGTTCAGGACCTTTCTCATGTCCAGTTGCTATTGGTTCGCGGCGCCTCGGGCCCGGATTAGTTTGATGCTCTAACTATCATGGGAGGAGAAAGCTTGGCTTTCGAAATTTCCACGATGATTGTCGGTGCTCCCATCTAACTTATTTATTAGCTTGGTGTACATGGGGTGGGCAGTGTGGACTGCGATGGAGCCGAGTTTATGCACACGAGGAAACCCCCTGGAGGGTGAAGAAAATTGCAGAAAAGGATAAGGTAGAGCTGGGGAGAGAGAGAGGATGAAGGCAAGACAAGAAAATGAGAAAGACGTCCCTTCACACAATGAGAGGGGGAAAAAAGGCTTGAAGGACAAGTTTCTCCACGACATCCCCGATGGATGCGCAAGCTGGCGTGGCCGGGGAATGATGGGTCCGAGTCCAGCGGGCTCAGTGGACAAGAGTGTCGAGAGGTGGCCAAAGAGCAGCGCCTTTGCCCTCTTGGTGAGGGGGGACGCGCAATGCAGGCCAACAGCGCAACGTCACCCTTCACGTACGTACCCCCTCAGCGGTCGGCGCCAGCATTCGCGTCCGGAGAGGAAGGGGAAATCTGGATTGCATTCGGTGAGTCTGAATTGAGTACAAACTGATACTAATTGCATCAAGATGTTACGAGACTGAGTGTCGGCATCTCCCACGTGTGACCTCTTGTTTCTTGCTTCTTCTCCTCGAGGTATTTTGCCTAGCCAGGTACATCCTTAAGGGCAAGGCCACCGCTGCTTCAACAAGTACCTGCATAACACCACCCACGAGCCACCCATAGATACCCACGGGGCACGCTAGCGCCTGGCATATGCCTCCCCTGCCTGTTCGTCCCTCTTGGCTGATTCCATTTTCTTACCACTTTCTCCATTGGCCTGCTTCCCGATCCTGCCTGGGGTCTCTCTCTCTACCTTTTCGCAACACCAAAGAAAAGATCCTTTTCTTCCTCTACCAGTCACCCTCTGCCCCTCAAACCCTGCGGCGCTTGCCTCTTTCTTCGCATTCAATTCGTCTTCTCGTGCTCTTTACGGCAACATTCGAGTCTCTCCCCTCCGCGAGCCTCCGCCGACGAAACCGGAGACGGCTGCATGCGACTGCGCAACCGTCAGAACCAAAAGCCTCGCCTCGCCCGCCCAAACCTCCCCTCGCCGTCGTTCATCTAGCCATGCGAAGATATGCCGTCGCCACATGGCTTCCCTGACATTATCAGGAGGCCTGGCACCACTGCCACCACCTCGCCTGATCTGCTCAAGCCGCCCCTGCCCACGCTCCCGACCAGCTTTTCCCAGCACGTCAAGGACACCGAGGTCCAGGTGCCGCCTCTGATTGCCGGCGCTCTCGTCGCCGCATTTGCCAACTCGCTTGCTGATGGTCTCGACAATGCCCTCCTCACCCACTACTACCTCGAAGACCAAAAAGTCAAAATCAACCTCGACCGTGTCATTGATCGACTCATCTCCGACTTCTGCGGCCGCATATGGGACGAGCTCTACCGATTCTACCATAGCGACTCGACCGCCTCTCAGCCCACCAGTCAGGTTATTCTTCTCTTCGAAGGCCCGATCCGCCAAATCATTCTCATCCTCAACGGGCCCGAAACTTCGCGCTGCGTCCTTGACCGTCTCGGCCCCAGTCTATCCCAGCGTAATGTGACTTGGTCTGCCAATGCCGGCGGGATTGACCTGCCGCTGGCTCTTCAACTCATCTGCGGATTTTGGCATCGCGAATTCCCAGACGTCTCCCCCGGCGGCTACCCAGAGCAAATCGCCCGCACCCTACATTCTCTCATCATCGACGGCCAAGCATCCAGCCGTCTCCTTTCCGAAATAGACCGCGTTCTTCTCTCCCCCAACTATGTACAAGTTCACATGGCCGAGTCGGCCATTTGGGACGTCATTCGCAGGCGACCATTTCCTCCACCGTCCGACGGTTATCAATTGATCCAATTCAAATTCGACTGTCAGCTTTTCGGACCCCTGGATGGTATTGGCGACCCGCAACTAGTCAATCTCGACTCCTTGGGTGCCATTACTGGTACCGCAAGCAGCTGCGTCTACACCACCGTCGCCGATTACGTTGCCAATCAATGGCCCAAATGCGGTCGGCTATTACTGAAATGCTTGGAAGAAGCAGTAACAAACGCATCGGCTTCGCATCAATCTGACGATCCCTGTCCTGGCATGTCTGTATGGGACAGCACTGACGAGGACTCGGTCTTTTGCCCCGGCCTGCGCCTAATTCACCTGGAAGTGGAAGAAAATGCGATTCGCGTTAGCGCCTCGGCATGGACGCACACTCTCATCGAGATTTTCCAGCAAATGTGCTGGATGTGTGCCACCCTCAGCGCATCGCCTTTCCCTGGTGGCTCACTATCCGAATGCGCCGTTGTGGTGTCGGACTGGGCATACCAAGATGGCTCTGTCTATATGGACTGCAGCCTTTCACATAAACCGGTACAAGAGGGCGAAAGCATGGCGTGGTTGGAGCAGTATGGTGGCGCGGCAATAGCATCCGGCTTTCCTCTGGGGGAATTTACGACACCGCAGAGCACATAAAATGGGCGTTTTTTTCTCTTTCTTCATGGACGGGATTTTGAATTTGGTCTTTTCTCTGAACCGTTACACAAACACGTTTCTTTTGTGTGCCTATTGGGGCTATACCACGGCAGGGTTACATGCGTTACATAACTTTTTCTTTATCACGTTTAGACGGCTGATGACGGCTGCATCTGGGTTATCCGAAAGTCCCTGTAAATTATTATATTAATAAATGATACCCAAATTCTCTTGGTCCTATTTTACCCCGCGCTCATCCTCGACGCCACGCCTGGCTCACCACGACGTTGCTGGCCGCGACTTGCGTCGCCAGTCGCTGTCCTCTTGCCCGGCGCGCTGTTGCGCGGAAGATCACAGGAGCTGTGGGACTGACAATGCAACTTGCGATCGCTGGCTTGAGACACAAGAATCCCCCAAGATGAACACAAGCATTCCTCAAGTCATGCACGCCATTACCAAGGAGCGGCCCGTCGATACTGGACCGATCGCCGTACCCCGCGCCATCTACCACTGGTGCCGTCGTCGCCACTTGCCGCGCCACCAAACGGCACCGCAGCCTTCATCAACCGCCCAACAGCCGGCGCGAGCCTCCTATACCGAAACCCGGCGTCCTCGAGGCCGTCGACGACGAGGGTGCGCGTGGCGGGGTCGGCCATGAGCACGGGCCGCCGCTCGGCGTCGACGGCGAAGGGATCCGTCGGCGCAAAGAGCCGCGAGCGGCGCAGCGTCGCGTACGGATCCCAGTACGGGGCCCACGGGAGCACGGTGAGCGAGGGGAACGGGTGCGCGGGCGGCGAGCTCATGAGGAGCAGTAGCGCGCGCGCGTGGTCGGCTTGCTGCCGGGGCAGGAGGAGGGACGTCTTGGCGGCGACGGAGCCGTCGGGGCGGAGGACGGGCTGGATGACGAGGAGGAAGGGGTGCGGTGAGGGGGAGAATATGTCCCAGTCGACTTGAGATATATTTGTATAGTATCTGAGAGGGGGGGATTAGCATGAGAGCCAGTTGCGAAGGCTTTTGGGGGAGCATACGTGAAAGTAGAGCCCGGCTCGGCGACGAAGCCGTCGACGGCTTCGT
>JAPFSE010000919.1:0-10438 GCA_030777785.1 Beauveria caledonica | reverse complement strand
TCTTATGGCTTAAGGCTAAGGACCTAAAGAAGGTAGGCTATAAAGCCTAAGTTCTTTATACTAGCCTATAATGAAGGTTATAAATCCTTCTTCTTATAATTTTAACCTTTAACTTCTCTATAAACAACTTCTAATAAGAAGACGTGTTCTCAAGGAAGTACTGTGCTATTCCTGCGGGAGGTAATAGCACCCTTTGGCAAAGGTGTTGCGGGCACATACATGTACGTAGTATTGTGGGAGAGCTGGGGACAATAAAGCGGCGCGGGGGGTTTCTCTTTGGAAGTCGGTTTTATCCTGGGAGTGGGCATTTAGCGCAAGCCATGGAACCAAGCAACCCGGACTGCCAAGGGCAATCGAGCCCGCCGAGAGATGAGCACAGTGGGTGAGTGGATGGAAAAAACAGCGTGGCGCCGTAGAGTCACGCGAGCAGTTTCCTTGCGAGGTTTTTTGTCCGGTATATCATTCCTGGATGATAGAAAGCCAAGCCGAGACTGTGGGTGACGGAGGAAACTGTCTAATTTGACAGCCCTCCCAGTATTGACGAGACAGAACTCGGTCACTGAAGCAAGCATTCTAGACCAGAATTACTGCAGCAGCTCTCAAAGATCGATAGGATTGACCTGGGGGCGTCTCTGCCGCCCTAGCCGAGAATACTGGTCGACAATGGATAGCGCGCATTGTCTGAGAGTTATAGAGTTGCGCAATGGTACCCAATGAGATTGCGTGGGGGAGGCACGAGACACGAGCGCCGTGGGTATTCGACAAGGCAGCGCGGGCCATTACAGTTGTAAGCTGTATTTCTTTCGATCACCAAGCATCAAGCTGGGCTGAAGGGAAAAGTATCGACAGTGATTGCGTGAGCGTATTGTGTGGACGATGTAAATGCACGAGGGAGAGGGGCAGCCGAAGACATAGTCAAGCATTGATCGAGCTTTCGTCGTGCGCCGTTGGCACCATGTTGTTACAGGCAGTTGGCAGGCAAGCAGATGCGGTTGAGTCGTCAAGCTGCGGACGCCAGGACGCCACATGGATCTGGATGGAGTGGATGGAGCAGATGGGGCTTCCACTAACCGGCCTGTCATGACCAAAGGATCATGAGCGTGCGCGATCTGTGGACTCTGATTGGCTACCATGTCTCACCCTTTTCAACTCTTTTTCGGTCGGTTGGAGGGAACTCTTCTGGCTGCTTTTCGCTTCTGGCTGCTTTGCTTTCGGCTGCTTTTCGCTTTCGGCTGCTTTTCGCTTTTGGCTGCTTTTCGCTTTTGGCTGCTTTTCGCTTTTGGCTGCTTTTCGCTTTTGGCTGCTTTTCGCTTTTAGCTGCTTTGGCTACTGTGCGTAGCACAGTGTCTCATCGCAAGAATATCACCTCTGCTGACTATTGTCCCTGGTCTTTATTTCGCCCGTACCAAACCTAAGTTGTGTAGCGATTGATCATATCCGCGATTACTGGTATATAATTATCTAGGTACGGAGTACACTCTCCCCCCTTGCCACACCCCAAGCTGCGACTAGCATCAGCGCCACTTCTAAAAGCGGCACCGCCAAAAAAAAGTTGCTGCATAGAGTTGATGCCGCCATGCCACCGCCGAGTTAGGATACTTTATTAATTATTTAGCTCTTTTGATACTACAGGGAAGAAAAGAGGATGGGCTCGCTCGCGGCTTTTTGTGCCATTTTTCCGTGTGGATTCGTGCTTTCCTTGAACTTGCCACGGTCAGATATAACAATGCCCGTCTGCCACTTGCCCACTCCTCTTCAGAGCTTCCCTTATTATTCCTCCCAAGCACCACCGCTTGCGTCTTTCATCCCAGCCAAGTTGGTCAGCACATGCCCCCGTAGTGCTTCCTCTCTTGATCACCTTTCTTTTTCTTTCTTTTTCTTCTCTCCTTCTCGGAAGAACTGAATCTCGGATTCCGCTGCCAAACACACCCAAGACTGAGGCCAACTTCGCCAAGGGCTAAGCTCGGCTCAATCGTTGACCAGAGCCTTTGATACCTCAATCGCCATGCCGTCTGACACTGTCGATCAGGTCGAACCCGCTGTTCGCCCTCGTCACGAGCACCACCACACCATTATCCCCGGTGAGGTCCCCGTCCCCCACGGCCCACCCTCTAGTGATAGTGGTGATGATTCTTTGTTCGGCACTACCCCCGAGGAGCGCCGCATCTTCAGTCATGTCACGCGTCCAGACGACTCGTACACCCCGGAGGGTGTCTACTGGGCTGATCTGCCTCTAGCCGAGCGCTGCAGGTTTGTCAACGCCGTTGATCGACAGGCTGCCAAGGAGGAGCTTGCTACAATTGGCGCCATGGTGAAGAAGGATCCCCTTTCGCCTATCGGTTGGTACTTCCGCCATGCCGTCATTCCCGGTGCTGGTCTCGGCCTTGAGGGCTATGTCCTATTTTCCATCGGCAACCTTGAGCCTCTGTTCAAGCAGGCCTGGCCAGAATGCTGGGGCAAGCACCAGGTCTGCAGCCAAAACTGGCTCGCTTCAGTCACCTACCTCGAGATTATCGGCATCATGGTCGGCCAGGTTTTCGTCGGTGTCAGTACACTTATGCCACCGTTTATAGCTTTGCGCATCGACTAAATTGTCTAGGTTATTGGTGACTGGATCGGTCGTCGCTGGGGTCTTATCCAAGATGCCGTCATCATGTTCATTGGTCTGCTCATGCTCACTGCCTCCTGGGGCCTGACACTTCAGGGCTGGGTTATCTGTTATGCCTGGTCCCTGTTCTTCTACTCTCTCGGTGTTGGCGGTGAGTACCCCATCACCGCTACCTCGTCCCTCGAAAATGTCTCCTCCTCTGGCCGCCTCTCCACTAAGGAGGACAGGCTGCACCGTGGTCGTCGTGTCACCATGGCGTTCCTCATGCAGGGCTGGGGCCAGTTTGTCAACCAGGTCCTGCTCATTGTCCTTCTCGTCATCTTCAACTCTGGCTCCGGCTCTCCTCCGTATAGTCACAGCGCAGCCCAGTACGCCTTCCGTCTGTCTTTTGCTTTCCCCGCTATTGGTACTCTGTGGCTCGCCTACTACAGAACTTGGAAGATGCCCAACCCATCCAAGCAACTCGCTGCTGCTAAGGCCCGCACCTCAGTCACAGGCTACGATTTTACTGCTCTGAAGTACTGCTTCACACACTTTGGTGGCCGTCTTATCGCCACTGCCGGCGCCTGGTTTTGCAATGACGTATTTTTCTACGGAAACAAGTTGTTCCAGGGTCAATTTATCAGCGTCATCTCACACGACCCCAAAAATATACTCACCAACTGGAGCTGGAACCTAGTCAATATTGTCGTCTCTCTCGCGGGCTACTACATGGCCTCCTTCCTCATTGATAACAAAATGTATGGTCGCAAGATGATGCAGCAGGTTGGCTTCTTCATGTGCTTCCTCATGTTTGTCATTCCTGCCTTCAAGTACGACTACTACACCAGTGAAGCCGGCATTCATTCCTTCCAGGCCATGTACTTCCTCTCTTCTTTTTTCAACCAATTCGGCCCCAACTCGGTCACTTTCCTCGTCGCTGGCGAAGTCTTCCCCACACCCATCCGTGCCACTGCCCACGGCTTCTCCGCCTGCATGGGCAAGGCTGGCGCTCTACTTGCCTCGGTTCTTTACAACTACATTGACACTAAGACCAAATTTCTGGTCGTTCCCTGGTTCGGTCTTGCCGGCATGCTTCTTACCTACCTTTTCCTTCCCGACACCACTGGTCTCGACCTGAAGGAGCAGGAGCGTCGCTGGCGCTACATTCGTGAGAACCGCAGTCACGAGTACCACGGTGTGGCCGTGAACCCACAGCATCTTTCCGTTTGGGAGCGTCTTATGGGCCTTGCCAAGACTTACGACCCTGAAAAAGACTGGAAGGCCAAGGTTGCCGATATGCGCAAGGAGTGGGAGGATGTTCAGGCCGCTCGTGGCCCCAAGGAAACGGAGAACAACCACGTTGACCATGGCATGGGGGAAGACGGCGAATTTTCCCAGGAGATTCACGAGTACTTTAAGCGCTCTGCCCCTCCTGGCCTTCACAGCCGTGGTGTTCTCGGTGAGAAGATTGCTCACGAGTCTGAGAAATAGAGACGACGATTTTCGAGTGCTCTTCTGACACCTTTTACTTGATCTTATCGCTTTTGTAGATATGTTTTAGATGGCATTAAGGGTATGGCACCAACAATACTTTCGGCGCTTGTATTTGCTTGGGCGTACATGAGCATATTTGGCACACCTGGAGTTTTGGTCTTTCTACGGATGCATACACTAATACCAATACTTTGGGGATCATCGTTCATGCGAGCCGTGCCTATTCGACTTACTTTTGTCCGTACGTTTTGGGGCGTCGATCCTTATTGACGCACCCGTAGATACACCGGGTCAACACCCACCTTCCGAATCAGCTATTCCGTACGTGTAAACATCAATAACATGACGAAAATCCACACAAACTTCAGTCAGATTCATTACGCTTTTAAATTTGTCACGTCGTCCTGAGAGTCACATTTTAACCATGTACAAGGAATCGTTCCACCAGCTTCTGAACTGTCAAAACTAAATCCCAAAAGACCCGGAACAGCACGATTTCTATGTATCTTCAAGGCAGGGCATTCTGGGAGAAAATATAAAAACAATTCGGGTTTGACACGCCTCCGTATGTAATTGCTGCTTATGTACAAAAGAAGCAAGGAGAAATAGCCATGGGTCTACATGATCGTGAAAGAGGATAGCACGAGCTCTTTTATATAAAATTGGAAAGCGCCTCCTACTGTCTGTTAACTCTACAGTTAAACTTGCCAAGTCCCCTAAAAAAACAACACAGTCAAGGGAAGCTGTGCCTGAGATACCGCGAGAAGCCTTTCTCAATTCAGGTCGGAGTCAAAAGAGCCACATGTTGACGGTGGCGGCAGGGGCACGCCCATTGGCCTCGGCGCATGCAGCTGCGTGTGGGCATGCACGTGAATTAGACCCGACCGGCGCGCAGAGTCAAAGCTCCGCCCCGACGCCGTGCTACCTGGCCGCGAGCCGTGGTCTGCATATTGGCGGTAGCTGTATGACATCGACGTCACAGACTCTGGTGCGCCGTGACGCAGGCGGCTGCCCTGGGTGGTCTGCGAGCGGCCCGAGCCGACCGAGTAGGTCGGCGAGCCCGCACGCGGGGGGGGCGGGGGCGGCATCGAGGCATAGCTACTGCCGCGGCCGCCGCCAACACTCGGCTGCGCATTGACCAGCGTCTCGGGGGCTACGAGTGCCGCTAGCACGCACTCGTCTAGGTGCTCGTAGAATTCCTGCGCGTACGGAAAGTACGCATCGCAGATAGAGCAGCGACCCTTGTTCTGCAGTGTCTTAGGGTCCGCCACGGGCCGCGACATCATCGATGCGGACAGGGCGCTCTCGGTCGCTGCCACAGAGACAGAAGCAGGCTCTTCGCCATTAATCAGGGGACCGGTGCTGGTCTCAACGCTGTGCACAGAGGCAAGGTGTCTCTTAAAGACGTCCGCACGGCTAAATACGCTTTCGACATTATTCTCGCCCTTGGTTGGGCACAGCGGGCAAACGAGAGTGCCACGGTAGTGCGTGAGTGCGTGCCGGTTCTTATCGTACTTGCGCGCAAATCCCTTGGTGTGGTAGACGCACGAAGGAACAGGGCACTTTTCCGGGCGCTCGGCCTGATGCGTCAGCATGTGCGCGGCAAGATCACGCAGCACACGACCGCAGTCTGGATATGGACACTTTTGTCCGCCTGCTGGTTCATCTGGGGACTCGCCCAATCTGTTGACGCTGCTTGCAGCGGCGACATCTTCTGCTCCAGCATGGTTGCTAGGCTCTCCCTCATTCTCCTGGCCGTTAGCGTCTTCCATCTCATCATCGCTGTCCAGGTCGACGACTTGGCCGTCAGAAGTAGCCCTACCTTTCCCCTTGCCCTTACCCTCACTTGTCGAGTCGGGTGCGACGCAAACCTCCTGCATCCATTCCTTGAGAACAGACATGGAAGGCCAGTCACTGGCAGACTTGCCGTTGCGCGTGGGCGGGAAGTGTGCACGACGAAGATGCGCAGCAGCGTTGTAGTAGGCCCCGTAGCTCTTTTGGGTCATGCACGACTTGCAGGTGCTGAGAGGAACCGAGGTCCATGGCTGGTTGGGGTGTCTCCTGGTCGGCTCTCGGCAAACCCAGCGGCGAACCAGGGCCGCGTGACGTGCGTGCGTGTGACGTCGCAGCTCGTGTTCGCCACGGAAGCCCTCGGGATAGTCATTGCAATGAGTGCAATAGACTCGGCGCAGTGGTGGTCGCTGGTAGGTAGGCTTGATGTTGGGCGGCCCCGATGGAATAGCGACAGGAGCGCTGCTGTCACGGCGGGACGAGGTGACTGAGCGAGATGAGCTGGTGAAAGACGGGCGACGCTCGAGTCGGTCGGCCAAAGACGCAAGGCCGCCGTGAGAGGCACTGCGGCTATCGCAATGACTCGAATATCCGTATCCCATATCTCTCCTGCTCATCTGACTTCTGGGGCTGAGAGGTCTTCCGAGCGCATGAGGCGGGCCAGCTTTGCTCATCAGATTAGCCATAGACATTGGCGATTGTCTGTCGGGAGAGACGACGCCAGTAAGTGATAGTGAGTCAGGTTCCGTCGGTCCCGGCGATGAACGGTGAGAGGGGGCCAAATGCGGGGTAGACTGCCATGTATGATCATTCATTCGCAATGAGCTGCTAGAGTGAAGGTATTCGTGGACTCTGTATGGGCCAGTCTCGGAGTGAGCATAGCCATTGAAGGCTGATACCAAGCTATGGTCCCTCGAGAAGGCACGCGACTTGGTGTAGTCAAGCGCAGCTTCGTTGCTGCCACTACTTCTGTAGGAGTTTACCTGCAAGCGAGGAAACGCTGTGTCAGTTATCGGCCCAAGGCGATTCTCGCTGCGATCAGCATGTGCTCTCGGCACAGACTCATCATAGTATGATGTTCTTCGTGAAGAATCAGTTCTGTGAGAGTCTCTCCTCCATCCTTCTCGACTTGTGCTCCGTGTCTCGATGGCCTGCTTCATAGACCCCATCGACTTCTCAACCGTGAAGGTGGAGAGGGCCAGTAAAAATTCTGCTGAGTTGGCAATACGCCTGTTCTTCCAATCGCCGTACAGGAGCGCTTTGGCCATCATGTCATATGCCGCGATGTCGTCTTCATCCCAATCTTGGGACACTCTATCAAACAGCATGGGACCAAGTTCGAAGAGGAGATCGATCAGGACATCAAATGTGGTGCGGAGGGTATCCCAGAATCCAAGAGCGAATGCATGGTCGTCCGCATTAACTGGGCTCTCGAGGGAAGCTTCCCTGGCCCCGCCAAGGATCAGGCCGGACAGGTGCAAGATGACGAGGGAGCAGAACAGAGCAAGCCACTGCTTAGGAGACTTCTCCCGGCTATCTCTGCAGCTAGACTCGAATGCGTGAAGAAAGGAAGCCATGCAAGTCTCGACAACTTCGGCTTGGTCGTCTCGCACGGCATCGTCTGGGAATGGCGGTCCGCGTCGCTCTGCACAAGGTGCACCGATGAAAGGAGTGTTTCCAGAAAGGCCGTAGAACGTGACTTCACGAAGGAGGTGCTTGGCGTGATAGAGAGCGGGGTTGCTAAGTTCCTCATCTCGTCGACTGGTAGATAATTTGCCGCTGGTGCCGATAATGTGGATGATATTATAAGGTTGTTGGGTCTTGAGGGTAGCGTAAAGAAGAGTGCAAAGTATAGCAGGAGGTGGGGTGGAGATGTTCCAGGCTTTGGTGGCAACAATTTGCTCGATAATATTCTTCTCATGGCTCAAGTCGCCCATACGCCAGAAGGAGTCGTTAAAATCAGTCGTGTCACGAATACTGACACTGATGTTGTCAGGGAAGCGCAGAATGGATCGGAGATAATCATCAACGTCACGGCGAAGCTTGCGTACGGCAGCCTGTCGAGGGCCAAAAAGAAGTGCGCCATGTCGAGCAGGTCGCTCCCCGATAGGGGATCCAGGCACCAGACTCCTAGCGACAGAAGCAATGGTGCCTCGGTAGGTGTCGACGCGGTACCAGTGTGAGTCGTCGTCTCGCAGGGGCACAATGCACTTGCACGAACCGGCTTCCTGGCCGGCACAGCGAAGGCAGGCTTGAAGGCAGGCTTCCTCGAGGTGTTGCTTCAATTCCGACTTGACCCGTACGGTATCACTCTTGACTTCCCGAGATCTGGCTTCTTTCCGAATTGACTCGAGGCGAGCAGGAATCGAGCTACCAGCAGGATCCAGGGCGGAAAACGGGGGCAGCGCGTCTTGGCCGCTGTACAAAGTCTGCACGTCCGGATTCTCGTGCACAATATGTCCGCGATCAGAGCGGCTATATTCCGGGGCCCGAATGCGATGACGAGGAGATGATGGAGCTGAAGCGCGAAGGGATGAGCCTGCAACGGTATCGAAACAGAGTACGTGGCTGGATTGCGCCAGTGCTTGCGATTGTGAGGTCGCAATGTAGCTGTGGTGTTGAGAATTTTGGTCGGAGGGCAAATCGAGCTGTCGAATGGGTGGCAAAGTGTCGTGCTGAGATTCGCGACGCGTGTCCGGGTGCACAGATTCGTGTCCGGCGTCTGGTTCGGCTGGACGCATTCGGGGAGAGAGATGGGATTCTGACGGGGGAAAGTGGCGAAGACGGTGGCTGTCTTCGCCATAGGCTGTTTCATCGGGATGAGGCGAGAGAGTAGTGCCGGTAAGAGTTGGTGACTTGGGCCGCATGAAGGTGTGAGGCTGGATGGCATCGCTGTCCATGCCATCGGCACGAGCGTAGTCTCTCTCAACGTGCTCGCGCTGCTCGGGCGGCGTGCGAGGTGACTGAACAGGGTCCATTTCGGGTTTGCCGGGATATCGTCCTATGCGGCGGCTCTTGATCTCGTCTTGACCCTGGAAAAGCTCGACGCCAGCGACCAAGTGAGTGCGCATGTGGGACTGCAGCCCTTCCTTGGTGCCAAAACCATATACATAATGACGGCAGCTGCGGACGGGACACTTAAGGGTTCGCGGGAGGTCGTCTAGGCTTGTACCTCCAGCAATAATGCTTGCAAAGACCGGGTCCTGTTTTGTGAGATTACGGGAAAGCCAAGGTCTGAAGCTGGCAGGAGCGCTGGCAGAAGAGGCTCTGAGCTGCTGATTGGCATCGATACCTGCGAGCGTTAAACAGTGAAAACGTGAAGCGACAAAGTTTGTTATACCTTTCAGCATGCAGGCAGCTTCGAGGCACTCGCACATGTATTGTAACATGCGGCACTCGTCTAGAAAAGAGAGGACAGGGACACCGCGCGAAAGGTCTAAGAAACGAGTTAGATTGTTCTCAGAGGTAATGTGGGAAATTCTGTAGAGTAGTGTAAATCAAGGCTGGGCAAGGCGGGTTCGTATTACCGTGCGAATCGACGACGGATTGCAGGACATCACGTTTGTGTTTGAGCATTTCAGCCTCGTATTCTGGGTCAAGAAAGAACTTGTGGTTCATTGGAACATCGTCAAAGAGCTTTGAGAGGTCGAGCCGGCGATAAGAGTCGTCGCTGCAGTTGTAGGACGGCATGTGGCGGGCCGAATTTTGGAGCGACTCCATGTCTGACGAGTCTATGCCGTGGTAGCCCTTAAGATGGCTCGAGTGAAGGTCGGAGTGGTGTTTGTAGGGACGCCACTCGGCGCCGCCGGGAGTATCAGCGTAGCAGGGTTTCAGCGGCGGCGAGAAGCTACGTGAACCGGCGGTCACGGTGTTCATCGTCGTGCGAGGCTGATGTGAGAGCGAACCATAAGCATCCTTTCGTGGTACAAGACTAGCCGCATTAAGCGAGCATGAGGGATGTTGACGGTGAGAATGCGCCGTCTGGTAAAGGGAAGTTCTCTTGGGCGCGCAAATTGTACAATTTTCTTATCGGTCAAGAAGCGAGGCGTCAATTAGGGTATCTATGTTCCAAACGACGTTTATCGTCAAGTCTCGGATAGCGGGATTGGGTATGGCGACGGGTAGAAGCAGTTGTCGGGGCTGTTTGAGTCGAATTGCTGGCGTGTTTCGAAAATCAGCAAAATGGAAAAAGTCGAGGGTGCAGTACCGAATAGAAAAATCGAAGCTAGAGCGATGTGCCGCAGCGAACGCTGTGCAGTTGGGGGCTCGGTTAAAAGAAACAAGGGAAGGAGAATGAGGCCGTGAGATGTTCACATTGGAAGCGCCGCCTGCGAGAGGGTGAAAGGATTGAGGATTCGCTGGAGAGGGTGGTCCGGGGTCCGTGGGGGGTGTAAAGGCCAGCGTTGTAGTGCCAGAACAGGTGGTGGGACAACAGTGAGCCTGGCAAGGACCGGGAGGGAAGCCGATGATTTTGCTACAGGTAAGGTACACATGCCACATACCTATCACTCTACATCAAGTGCTAAAAGAATCTATAGCTACTATAGCTTCTTATAACTAAGT
>JAPFSE010000918.1:0-32068 GCA_030777785.1 Beauveria caledonica | reverse complement strand
ACTTTAACCTAACCATATAGCTATTTATAGCACCGATTGCCCACGGAACCCCTATGTTCATGGCGCAGCTCAGTGGGGCCTCAATACCCTCAACACTCAAGGATCCGAACCAAAACACCACGCAACTCTCATTAACTCTCGTACGTTAACAGCCCGCCGCCTATTTTCGTTTTCGAGCCCCGAGGTGAGGATCATACCATCTACAGCTGTTAATCCAAAGTGACAGGCAAAGCTTTTCACCCCAGTTCCTCGATCAAGAGCTTCGTCAAGCGCAACCCTCGGGGTCTCTGAGCGGAGCGCAACTATGCAGTCGGCGCAGTCACGGCCCGGCGTTGGCGGCTTCTCACAGAAGACAATGAAGGCCAAAACTTTGCCTTATATGTCCCGAGACGAGGTCGAAGCAATGATAGCCGATGGACGAAAGATCATCCTCGTGGACAATTTTGTCCTCAAAGTTGATGCTTGGCTAAAATACCACCCGGGCGGCGAAATTTCAATTTTGCATATGGTGGGCAGAGATGCCACTGATGAAGTTAAAGCGTGTGTTCTCCATACCCAAGGCGAGTATTCACGAATGGTGCTCTGATATTAGAATCTAGACTTCATTCGGATGAGTCCGTTAATCTGATGCAACGATACCGCATCGGCCGAATCCAATCCGCGTGGAATAACTTTCGACCGCCAATTCAAGGCGGTACTTTCCGAACCGCCAGTGAGATAGAAGAATCACAAGATGGACTATCTAGTCCGAAGGGATCGAGTTCAAGCGTGTCATCCCGACCACCATCACCAATCTTCGACACGGAGGGATCTTCCATGAAACACAGACAGACTTCATTCGGAAATCGTTCTGCCTCTCTCTCCTATAATACACGCGCTGATCCTGAAATGGATGGGATGTCATACCTTGATATTCTGACGCGCGAGCATATCAAGCTGGACCTGGAAAAGTATCCACAGCCTGATACTGCAACACAGGCCCCTGTTATCGCCAAGTACCGGGCGCTATACCAACGGTTGATTGACGAGGGCTACATGGTAACAAGCAAATCCGCATACGCCATAGAATGCTGCCGATATCTTGCGCTATTTTGCGGCTCCTTGCTATGTCTAAAATATGGCCAATACGTCTTGGGTGGCTTGTGTCTGGGCCTGATGTGGCACCAGTTGGTCTTCACTGCTCATGACGCTGGCCATATTGGCATCACGCACAACTACCAGGTCGATTCACTACTTGGAATTCTCATTGCAGACTATATCGGCGGACTTTCTATGGGTTGGTGGAAGAACAACCATAATGTCCACCATATCGTAACCAATGCTCCCGAGCACGATCCTGATATCGAGCACATGCCACTCTTTGCTGTCTCGCATCGCCTCCTGGCTAGTTTACGCTCAACCTATTACGATCGAATCATGAAATACGACGCTGCCGCCAAAGTGCTCCTACGGATCCAGGCTTGGACGTACTACCCTTTCCTCGCTCTCGGTCGGTTCAACCTTTACGTTCTATCCTGGCAGTTTCTACTTACTGGCCGCGGCCCGAAAAAGGGCATTTCTGCTTGGCATCGTTGGGTGGAGCTTGCCGGACATGTGTTTTTCTGGTATTGGTTTGGGTACCTCATGGTATACAAATCTATTCCTGACGCGTGGTCACGATTCACGTTTGTCATGATCAGCCATATTGCTTCGTCGCCATTACACGTACAAATCGTCCTATCCCACTTCGCCATGAGTACCGCCGACCTGGGGCCGCAAGAATCTTTCCCACAGCGTATGCTTCGAACAACTATGGATGTAGACTGCCCTCCTTGGCTGGACTTTGTTCACGGCGGCTTGCAGTTCCAAGCCATTCATCACATGTTTCCTAGAATGCCCCGCCACAATCTTCGTAAGGCGCAGAAGCTCGTCATTGAGTTCTGCAACGAGGTGGGCATTCCCTATGCCTACTATGGGTTTGCTGATGGAAACAAGCAAGTCATAAGCCGCCTCGCAGAAGTCTCCCGACAAGCCGCCATTTTCTCCAAGTGCCAACAGACGATCGTAAAAAGCGGCGATTTTTACGGTCATGCTCAATAGCGAGGAGGACTTTAGGGTGCACTGGTTTAAGGCCTGGATTACCGCTATTTTGATCTTTCATTGACTTGGTAGAACTGGTCTCATTCTGCATATATCGAGGCATTGAATGGATCAGGCCGCACTTTTGAACGTGTCTTGGCAAGCCCAGAGTGCAGAAGTATGCCTAAGGTTATGAATCTGCGACATTTAATTTAGATGAAATTTCATAATATGCACACTCGGAATTATTCCGTCACAATACTGGCTAATTCAACAATGTCACAACTGCCGTGTTTGGAGACCCGCGGCCAATGCCATCTTGTTAGCGTAGATTGGCCGACGAGGCGAGTGGGCGACCTGAGCAGCGTCTACAGTGGCGTCGCTTGCCTACCTAGGTACCTGGGTACCTACCTCGGTAGGTACGAGCAACTGGCGAACCTTGTAACAAGCATCCATGCGGCAAAGGGCGCCTGCATCCCATTTCCCCTTGTTGCATCGCGAGCGATCAAAGTAGCGTGCAGCATGGATACCAGTATTCAGCGTGCCCTCAACGACAAGCTCTATGACAAGCGCAAAATCGGCGCGCTCGAGTACGATGCCGCCCGCGTCACTGCGCCCAACCTTGGCTGAGAAACGATGCTAACCACGTGATGCAGGCTCGAGAGAGTCATTCGCGAATTAGTAGCCAGCAAAGATTATCAGAGAGTCCACGACATACTCGAGCAACTCTGTAATGATTACGCATATGCGGTCCACCAGCCGCATGCTCGAAATGGCGGCCTGATCGGTCTGGCTGCGGCCGCCATCGCCTTGGGCCCAGTACGTAACGTCGTTCATCCGCACTCGCGCTATTCCATCACCTCAAGCGAGAGCCCTTTCGTTTCTTTTGCTTGATTAAGCTTTTTATCGCATCAGAAGTGCATATTCGATGAGCTTGCGGCTTGACTGCCCGCAAGAAAGCGCTGACCAAACTCATCGCAGGAACTTCCTCGCTACCTCGCGAAGATTGTGCCGCCTGTGTTGGCCTGCTTCACTGATCAGGATGCGCGAGTGAGATATTATGCATGTGAGGCTATGTACAACATTGCCAAAGTTGCCAAAGGGGAAATCTTGATATATTTTAACAACATATTCGATCAACTTTGCAAGGTCTGAATCCATCTCTTTCGCGCCGTCTTATTTCTCTAATCAGTTTTTTCAATAGCTTGGTGCCGATTCAGAACTTTCTGTCAAGAATGGGGCAGAACTACTCGACCGGCTCGTAAAAGACATCGTGTCAGAGTCTGCCGCCTCATACATTTCTGTGCTTGAAGCACCGCCAGATATTGAGAATGACAAAACCGACCCGGAGAACTCGCGTGCACACCTCCCGACTGCATTCTCTTTAGCAAAATTCATCCCCCTGCTGAAAGAACGTATATGGGTTTCGAATCCATTCACACGCCAATTTCTCGTCGGCTGGATCACGTTGCTCGACTCGATCCCTGATCTGGAGTTGGTAACTTATCTTCCCGATTTTCTTTCGGGTCTTCTAAAGTTTCTATGCGATCAGAATATCGATGTGAGAACTGCGACCCACACATGCCTGGACAAATTCATGGGTGAAATCAAACGGATTTCCCGTGTCAAGAAAGGCATACAGGAGAGCAAGAAGTCTCGTGAAGGTGGAAAGAGAAAACGACAAGAGTCACTGGACAGTGGAAGCTACCGGCCAGAGCCAGAGGAAGGCGATGAGCTGGAAACTGATTTGAGTGACGAGGCCTGTGACGATAGCTGTGAGGATGATTGGATTCCCGGGCAAGACGTCGAAGTCAACTTTAAAGCGATATTGGAGATTCTAACCGCAAGTCTAGAGTCACCCCTTGGTAAGCCTTTTCTCTTGAGCGCCTGGTGTATTCGTAGCTGATCCCCTCAATAGAAGAAGACAGTCTCTTAGAAGCCCTGAGATGGATTGTGGGACTTCTTGACATCTGCCCGGGGGAAGTCCTGCTATTTACGCCAAATATTTTGGCGCACATGCTGCCTGCGATGGCCAGTACCAAAGATGCAGTCCAACTAGCAGCTACAAGAGTGAATAACTCCTTGATGGATTATGTGGCCTCGTTGACGGACGAGTCTAGCTCACCCCTTTCTGGCCCACCAGCGCCAGGATTCTCCAGCTCTAAGCTCAATTTGCCGCTTGAGAAGCATGAAGCAGCTGGAAGCAACCGAGTTTCTATATCGAGCTTCCGTGACCCAGGTCAGAATCTCACGCCGTTGCACAGCCGTACCGCGTCTGCGCAACTCGGGGGGACTCCTCAAGCTCAACCTGACTTGGACTATGCTGCGGCTGTGAATTCTCTGACTCTACTTTTCTTGAACGATCACGAAGCTACTCGAGTCGCAGCTTTGACGTGGCTTATCATGCTGCATAGAAAGGCACCTAGAAAGGTCCTCGCATTCAACGACGGCACGTTCCCGGCTCTGTTGAAAACCTTGTCTGATCCATCGGACGCTGTCGTCACAAAGGACTTGCAGTTGCTGTCGCAGATTTCTCGAAACAGCGAGGATGACTATTTTGCGTACTTCATGGTCAACTTGCTGCAGCTTTTTTCTACAGATCGGAAGCTGTTGGAAGTACGAGGAAATCTGATCATCCGGCAACTCTGCATAAGCCTCAGCCCGGAAAGGATTTACCGAACCCTTGCCGATTGCATCGAAAAGGAAGAGGATGTTGAATTTGCGAGCATTATGGTTCAGAATCTTAATAACAATCTCATCACCGCTCCACAGCTCGCAGAAGTGCGCAAGAGGTTGCGTAACCTGGAAACAAAAGTACGGCTTCCATGAACAACTACTTTGCAGCACAGGAATACTCACACCTTCATAGGATGGCCAAACTCTGTTCGTCGCTCTGTTCCGATCCTGGTGTTATAACGCAGTCGCCACCTTTTCGCTTTGCTTGCTCGCACAGGCTTATGAACAGGCATATAATCTACTTCAGATTTTGTAAGAGTAGTACTCTCCAAAGATCATCTCACTGTCTCCACTAACACATACCTCAAGCGGTGAATTAGACATGACTGTCAATATTCTTATCCAAGTCGACAAGTTGGTGCAACTCATCGAATCCCCAGTCTTCACTTGTACGTTTGATGGAACTTGCTTCAATCTGATTTATCTGCCTAATATAATATGACAGACCTTCGTTTGCAATTGCTCGAACCAGAAAAGTACCCGTACCTTTACAAATGCATGTATGGCATCCTCATGCTCTTGCCGCAATCTTCAGCATTTGCGGCGCTGAAGAATCGGCTCAACAGCGTTAGCGCTATTGGGTATCTGCATGCGGCCCCTCGCAGGTGAGTTAACCCTGCGCCGTCCAAGGCATGGTGATGAAATGACATTATGTCCGCTAACAATGTCCAGCGCGACGACTTCGTCTAGCAGCTCTGGCTATGACAGACCAAATCGTCTGAAGGGGCGTGAAGAAGGCGGCATTCGCTGGGTGGAACTATTGGAGAAGTTTCGCAGTGTCCAGGAAAGAGCTCGCCGAGTACAAAGGCAGAATATGGACATCGATGAGGTCCCCAGTATTGGTATTGGCGAGCTCAGGATAGGCGACGGCTCGTTCGACATTCGAGGAAAGGATGGCAGAGCTATTCCCGGTAATCCAGCCCCTCAGAAGGATACGAATGCGCCAGCAGCAAAGAAATCTGGCTTGGGAAGGCAATTTGGGAGGCTAGGAGGCGCAGTCTCCGGCAGAAACAAGCGCAACACTTGAGCAAAATCGCAGTTGGTTAGAAGACTCTGGTTAGCTACGTTGCCATAGTTTGCACAACGGCGTTTTTTCCGCCGTGAGCTTATCCGGTCACCTCCTTTTAACCGGTGTTTCGCGGTCGACTAGACTTTGGAAGGCTGCATCTCGTCGCGACGTGATGCCTTGAAGCTCTTTTCGGTAGGCATTCAACTCATTCCTTGCTAATTCTGGGTCGCTCGGAAGACCGCGGAATATTGATATGCGCTTCTCGAGTAATTTTCTTTTTTCTAATAATGCAAGATAATCTTGTTCCTCTTGGATGATACCATGTACAGTAAAATCGGAGGAAGCAGCAGAGGCCTTCAGTGTCGCGATCCTTCTCTCATATTCCGGTGATTGGGCCGTCATGGCCTTCACAGTGCGCTGCAGCTCCAGGTTGCGTTTTCGAAGACCTTCTGGCAAGTTGCAGATATCATCATGTATCGTGCTCAACATCCTATTTGCGCGCACAATTTCTGAGTGAATGTGGCGCCCCAAAGCTTCGGCTCGAAATGTCATCTGCTCAGTCTCGAAGATGGCAGACTGGGTATCAAGAATGGCGGCGCCCAGCTGCTCGGGCTCAGGTAGGATGACTTTAGCAGAGACTGCCATAGAAGACATGGAATGAAGTGCGATACTTCCTTCCTTCGATAGCTCTTGTTCAATAATATCCAGTAACGAATCTCTCATGGCAGCCATAGTGACCGGTCTGGCAGTCGCTACCAAGTCTCGGCTTTGAGACAATAAACCGAGGGCATCTCGGTCAATCCGCGCCAACAATCGAGCTTCCTCGGATGCGGTGTCATTGAAAGAAATGAGGGCAAGTAGCGCTTTCAAAGTGTCGGCATTGCGTTCATAAGGCGGTGGTTGGCGGTCTGGGAACTGCGAGGCAACCCAGCAGTCGACAAACGACCAGTCTCTGGCCTCTGTGGCGGCAATTCGGGCGACTGATGGTGAAAACATGGAAGCAGGGGCGTCTGCCTCGAGGCTACTGCGCAGACGAGCCATGGGGGGCGGGTCACCGAGCCGGTAGACTGCAGCTATTCCGGAGAGGGAAGGGGCATGAATGAATATTCTGCTTCCACATGCGGTCATGAGATGGATTATCGACTAATCCTAGGCAAGGAATCAGCCCCAGTCTTGGTGGCTAGTGTTCAGAGCAGTGTAGAGATGACAGGTGTGCCTGCGCGATGATGATGGACGGGCAAGATGCCAGGCGATAACTGGCACTGCCTCTTGGCTCTTTGGCTCTCTACAGTGCCTCCAGGTAATTCCAAACAGCATTGTATGGGAAATTGGTGGTGATCTGCTCTGAATTACCTGATACCCACTGTACCTACCTATTACACCCCACTGTACCTACCGACCGGCGAACACCAACCAGGGCTTAGGTAGAGCCGGGGTTCGCAATCAGTGTCGCGTTGTAACTGAATCTCTTCGCTGCATAGGTACGGAATAAAACGGCACGAAAAAGCCCGTCCAAAAATTTTCGCGTACTTTTTTTCCCTTTAGCCTTGACCATCTAAAAAAATACATTCGACACTGATAATCATGAGGAAACTTTCCACACACGCTAGTGGAGCCAGCCTTGCGGCGCCACAGCAAATGAGAAGCGCCATAGTGGCCACTTTCCCTCCTTTGGATGGGCGGGCTGCATTAAATATTAGCTGGTATTATCTTGGTGACGTACATAAGGACAGCGTGGGCAGTCGATCGCACCTTCAACACTTGCAGACGCGCAAGCAGGACTTTCTATTGCATTGCTTCAACGATTGTGAGAATATTCTGTTACTGTGGCTTTCACTGCCGAGTGCTCGAAGCACCTTCTCCCAGTTGCGCCTGCGACTAACTGCGATTGGCCGAATAACAATTCATCCTCCAACAACACCGAATAATCTGAGCTGCCACAGAACGAGGGCGCCAACATGTGGTTCCCTGTCTCTCGTTTGGCCATTACTGCCAGTGTCCTCGTTACGGCCACTGCACTATCTGCGCATGATATCCCGGTTGACCTGCCAGTCTCGTCACTGCTGAGCAATGCGCAGACGCACCTAGCCAAAGGCGAGACCAGCGAAGCCATCCTCTATTATGATGCCGCCATCGCACGAGATCCTAGTAACTATTTGACCATCTTCAAGCGCGCGACTGCGTTCTTGTCCATCGGCCGAGCCAATCAAGCAACCGACGATTTCAACAAGGTGCTGGTCCTCAAGCCCACCTTCCAGGGGGCGCACGTCCAGTTGGCCAAACTCAAGTCAAAAGTCGCAGATTGGGAAGGCGCCAGGGCCAACTATGCTGCGGCAGAGAAAGCAACGGACTCTCCCGAATTAGTTGAGTTGGCGGGAGCCGAGCGCGCCGCCGCCGCCGCAGTGGAGGCCTCCAAGAATCTGAGCTGGGATGACTGTACTAATCATGCTGCCATTGCCATCACTGTCGCTTCTAGATATCCGCTTCTGCGGGAATTGCGGTCCAAATGTCTGTTTGCTCGTGGCGAGATTCAAGAGGGAATGGGCGATTTGCAATACGTTCTGCACTTGAGACCAGGCGACACGTCACCTCATGTTCTTATCTCTGCTACTTCCTTCTACGCTTTCGGAAATGCAGACAAGGGCTTGACACAGATCCGCAAATGTCTGCACTCCGATCCCGATTCCAAGATCTGCAAGAAGGTTCACAAGCAAGAAAAGGCGTTCCAGAAGGGCCTGAACCGGGCCATGGGACAACTCAACAGAGGCCAGACAACCACTGCCGGTAGAACGCTTGTCGGCACTGAAGGAGAGACTGGCTTGATCACGTTGCTCAAGGAGCAGACAGAAGAATTGAGACAGTCCGGCTTCATCCCCGAAAAGGCACCTGCACAATTATATGGCAGACTCATTGACATGACGTGTCATGCCTACTTGGAGGTATGAGTCTTGCTCGCAAAGGTCGATATTCGGGCAACCGCTAATAGCTGTCACGATAGGGTAACCATAAAAATGTTGAGAAATACTGCGAGGAAGCTCTTGAGCTTAATTCGGAATCATTCTGGGGCATGCTCTACCGAGCAAAGGCTCTGATAAGGAAGGATGAATTTGACGCTGCCATACATACCCTCAGAAGCGCCAGCGAACTACACCCCGGCAAGCGAGACAAGATTGATCCTGTCATGAATAAAGCCCAGATCGCCTTAAAGCGAAGCAAGACCAAGGATTACTACAAGGTTCTGGGTGTGGCCAGCGACTCCGACCAGAGACAAATCAAGTCGGCATACCGCAAGGCCTCCAAGCAGTTCCATCCTGACAAGGCTCACAAGCAAGGCATAGCGAAGGAAGATGCTGAAAAGAAAATGGCCTCAATCAATGAGGCCTATGAAGTGCTTAGTGACCCTGAGCTTCGTGCCCGGTTCGACCGAGGCGATGACCCCAACTCCCAAGAAAGAGGGGACCCATTCCAAGGCAGCCCCTTTGGAGGCGGAGGCGGACACCCTTTCATGTTCCAGCAAGGCGGGGGTCAGCAATTCAAGTTCAACTTCCCTGGCGGCGGAGGTCCCTTCGGTTTCTGAGGGGAAGACTTGTAGATCTAGCGCAGATGAGAGGAGATTATCCGAAACTTGGAAGGTTCTCATCCCGCCAGCTTTTGCTACTGTACACATATGTTACGTCTTGGCTAGATTCACCAGAGAATACAATATATTTGCAGACACAGTGCGCAACGTCTGCCGGCTAGCAGCAGTACTAGAGGCATCGCTGAGAAATGCGGCAGATTGTTTTCACAATATTATCGAAAGATGAAACGACGAGAGAATCTGGGGGACAGGTACATGGAAACAGTTCTAACTGCACAATCCTAACATAAACCCAACATGATCGTCGCGTGAGACTAATCACAGTCTATACATACCTCCAGCAGTTGTAATATAGCCAAATGCGACAGGCTGGTAACCCTCGGAATAAACTTTCTGAGGCATAAATGAAATACAAAGGCCAGTGGGCATCATAAATTATGTCGCCACACTGGCCAACAGATGATATGGATGAGACGCCGCAAGTCATACTGTGATGTTGGTATGATGTTTGCATCTTGTCCTTGCAGTAGCATTACTGCCTGTCGTTTCGTCGGATGAAATAAGCCCTGTTGTCATTCAGTGGTAAGTTAACGTGCAGGGCTAAGAGAGGCGCGATCTGGGAGGAGAACCTGAGCCTATGGGCATTGTCACATACTTGGAGAATTCGTAGGCTGACCAGCAAATGGCAGTGCTGGGCATGGTCGTCACAATACGGGGTCGAACACCCTTGAAGAAGCCGCGGAAGCCCTCGCGTTGGTACAACAAGCGGCAGCCACCGACGAAGCTGTTGATTTTCTGCACAGCGGGGTCCGTGGATGTTCCCTTGGTCTGCAGAATTGTCTTGATGACGTCCATGGGAGTGGTTAGACCAGCTGCGAAACCACCCGCTATAGCGCCAGCCAAGCAGTGAGTGACAGGGTCGTACTTTTTTGTGGGGTTAAGTGTGGTCGATAGCGATTCGTATGCGAGAAACTGCAGAGCTGTGAACGGGACTGTCATGGAGAGCGTTGTAGGATATGATAGGTAAAAGGCGCCTATGCCTTCGTTTCTGTAAATGTACTTTGCGCAGTCTACCATCGACCGGTACATCTTGCTGGAATTTTGTATCTGCATTCGTTGCTTAATGACTGTATCACAAAAATTAGGCCGTGACCGGAAATATTGATATGTAAAGCTGATTACCATCAAAAGGGTTCATAAAAGCATCGCTAGCAATCGTGGCTGCCGCACCGCTAGTAGCTGGACGGAAGCATGTTAGTAAAAATTCGCTGCGCACTATAGAAGCCACCGCTCGAGTCTCACCGGCTGCAAGTGGGTGGTGAACGCCTGCTTGGTTCCCTCCCATGGCATGTTTCACAGCCTCGTACGTAGCAAAGTACACTGCGTGCGCAGGACCTGTGCAAGAAGTTAGGACGCCGTTGAAAGTGGTCAAACATGTCGGCGTATCATACCAGCTCCGACGATAACGCTAGACATTCCTCGCCAAAGACTGAAGAAGCCTTCACCAGCCGCCATTTGATATGTGCTACGGAGGACGCCGCGGTAGGCAATAGACGTGTTCGGGTTGAGGACTTGCATGCGAGTCTGTTGGTAATAGATTAATAAGACGGAAAAGTCAAGATTCTGAGCGCAGAGACATACCTTGACTGCATCAATAGGATACATGACAGTATGCTCCTAATCATCCAGTCAGCGGCGATTGCACAGAAGTCTGCACTGTTGAGGCGCAGAAAGGCGCGGGCTCCAGCAAAGGGGCAAGACGTACGGCTATGCCTGCGAAGGCGCCGGCCGCCATGTTTTGAAGCAGAGAGAAATTGGGTGGTAGTGACTCATAGCTGAAACGAAACAGTCAGCATTTGGTGGTAACAGAACTTCCAGATCTATCGTCGTACTCATATTCATCGGCTTCGGCATTTGGCAGGGCCATTTCGGCCACAGCTGTAGGCGCTGGGCCGAAGGCTTTCGAATCTATGGCCGCCAGGTTGACGGCTACGAGGAAGGTGTGAATGTAGACACACGCAAAGCCGTCGCAGTATCAGACGTCAAGTGGCCGACGTTGAGGTTTCGATAATAGTTGAGGGAGAAAAGGGTGGCGTTCCTGTCGGATGTACCAAGAGCCGGCAGATTAGCCGGTCGTCGGAGAGAGCTCGGCTTCGAGAAGTCTGAGGCGAGTGAAATAGAAATAAATCTCGAAGCAGAGGCGAAAGGGGGACGATCAGTATGCGACCTGTATAGTCGTGTGTGCGGGTGGCAATGCTTCAGCAGACATGGAGGTTGTCCAGAGTAGGTAATACATTAGGAAATTTTGCGTTTCTCCGTTCGCGGCCTCGGAGTCCGGGGGGGAGCCAAACACCGCTATAGGTAACTAGGTACCTCTGGGACCTAGGGAGGTAGGTAGGTACCTAATGTAACCACACCCGGCATGCCGTGGCAATTAAATATTGATTTCACCATTATTATAACCACATGGACTGGATACTTAACTACTGGTACAGTCGGACAGTCCTGACTCCTCGGCGATGGTCTTGCGCCAAAGAGACAGGGTCCGCTACTTAAGTAAGCAACAAGCGACATTCAGCTCATATCCAGGTCACATCTACACTAGGTAGACAACCAAAAGCCTCCGATCCGTCAAATAGCAACACAAATCAGATCCATGATGGCGAAACACGGGACAGGTTGGTCAACGCCATCACCCAATCCAAGGAGTTCCTTGCACGAGCGCGTGCCCCTGTTTCTGCTAATTGCCTGTAATGATCCGCTACACCACTGTAGGTACGCGTGGCGCGGGCCGTTTCTGGGCGTCACAGAACTACGAAATTGTGTGGTTTTGCTCGTCTGCAAGTCCGAGCTTATTCTGCCCCCAGATACTACATACCTGGCGGTGTTTTGTCTGGCTTTTACGCTTTTGTATACAGAAAGATAATAGCCTTCATAAGACACTGCCAGATGGAAGGCATATTCGTATATGGCCGCATATTCCACTGCAGAACATGACTTCGTCGTAAATAGATCTAATTTAGTGCTGTCCAGCCCTGGCAGGGGCTGCAAGGCGGGCACTATTACTGGGCAGACCCTTCCAAAAGTCGGCTCGTCGTAACGCCGAACCCTCCACAGCGAGTCATCCTCTGCCGAGAACGCTAACGCTAACAATTTCATTTCCAACTTAGGTGGTACTTACCTACCAAGGTATCGACTTACCTGCGGCCCCAGCCAAATTTTACGTGCTCAGTTACAGTATCACAAGGATCCTGTCACTTCGTCCTATTGCAACCGTGCGAAATATTTCTCGTATTCTGATACCACCAGACAGCAGTGCACCTGTGCTACAAACTACTTCTGCCTGGAAATACTAGGAAAGCCTTTTCTGATTGAGAGTCAGCCTAAACCATGCTGCTGCCGCGACGGCCGTGCTGCGTCTGCCGTAACTGGTAGATCAGCCCCAACACGCCTGCATCCGGCTCAGCGGTATTCGCTGAACTATTCTCACGACTTAACCCATTGGCCGGCGATGTCTCCCATACGGACTCGCCTAGGATTCCTTCACCGTCGTCAGCGTCATCTTCGAATTCATCGTCTGTTTTGGGACGCATGTCCCTCGGCATGATCTGTCCAGGCTCCTCAGTGATTTTGCCCTCTCCGAGTCGCAGATTTATTCGAGATGCGCGCGACCTTGGCAGTCCTTTCGCGCGTCCACCACTCGGGGGGTGATGGCGTGGATCTAAAAGTATCGATGCCATTGGTGACGGTTGCACTATTCCCGATGAACCTTTTGCTGCTAATTTATCGCCAGGCGAGTGGGGAAACTCCCGCCGTCCCTCGGGTCGTCCGACTTGGGATGTATGCAAGTCTGCTGCCAAAGTAGGCGAATTTAGACTTGGGAATGCGGGAGGCGGGTGGAAATGCTGCCTCGCCCCGGGGGGCAGATGACCAGGAATACCCGTCCGTGGATTGATGACATAGTTGTCCAGAAAGCCATAATATGATGCTGCCATTTTTCCATGCTTCGTAGAGTAATAATCCTCTCGAACGTCTAGGGCAGTGCCTCTCTTACCGCCGTTGCCCACCCCCTTCTTGAAGTCAAAAACTGCAAAAGAACAAACATACCCAAGCCCATCAACATGAATGGTGAATTCGCGGAAAAAGTCGACAATCTGATCGCTGCATTTTGGAAGGGCGAATAAGAGGAGCATTGGAGTCGTAATGATTCCCATAACTTCCTCCAAAAAAATCACAACCTTCATTTTATAAAGCTCGGCAAATTCCTTCTTCACTTCGAAGCTGTGCAGCCTACCTTCCCAGTGATCTGGCATGTAATGCGTATATTCGATGACATTGCGCAGAGCATACTCGGGGTTAAAGACTGCAGTCTCTTCTGAGACCATGCCGCGAGTCATGGCCCATATTGCTCCAAAGATGCCCAGGTAGAATAGCACAGTTCTGTCCTTGGTTATTTCAAATCCAAGAAACAACTCCGAATCAAGCACTGTGCACACTGCTAGCACGGCGGTGATAGCGCCTGACATGAATGCCACGCTTCTCGCTACATCTTCAGTCATCCTCTTCGGGAACTGATCCACATATCGTGTTGCGAATGGGAAAGACATGTGCACCCTCTCAAAGAATATGTGCGGTAGCTCGTTGAATTCACGAAACTTCCACTCGGCAAGGGCCGTATATTTCCTCGCAGCGGCTAATTTCGGGTCCTTTTGGTACTCCTAAGCCGAAGGTCAGTAGCTGGCAAGTTTGATGAGGATGATGGCACTGACGTTGTAATAGGTGAAAAAGTAGACAATGATAACATATGCAAGGACGACAGGGGCGAAAACAAGATTCAATACTCCTGCAAAGAAGAGTCTCTGTCGCAGTTTCTCACTCAAGACTCTTCGACGGTCAGCCCGGAGGAAGTCTTGCTGCACTTGACCGAGTTCATTGAAAGCCATGTCAAGGATACCGTAATGTAAGTACCACTCCATTGTCTTAGAGAACAGCTGCCTGCCATACAAGAAGGGAATCGGCAGAGAGAGGTTCAACACATCCTTATTTATCATGGCGATGAGATAATTCTCTTTCCGCATAAGTCTGTTTGCGATATCGTGGGCGTCCAGCCTCTCCTTTGACTGACTGCCCATGAAGCGTCGTAGCTTTGCCGGTATATTTGTTGCCGTCTTGGGGTTTTGATCCCGTAAAGCCATAATCCTGGCAACAATGTCTTGCCAAGACACAGTCTGCATGTCTGGTTCCGGAATTTCCAGTAGACAAATATAAAACTCTCGGATATGTATCAGGCGGCGTATCTCGAAAAAATATTGAACAGATTTCCATATAAAGAAAAACGAGTAAAGCCATATTCCGAGGTTCCAAAAGCCCGACATGTTTCGAGTACATTGCGGTACAATTACCTGTTCAAGAGACTTGCTCCTCGGCACTTTACCGTAGTCAACACATTGGCTGAGAAACGTGAGAAGGATTGCGACGAACAAAGTTTCCCTAACATTCAGACGAATCAGTAACAGCTTTTGGAGATTAGAACTGAAGGCACATCTTACAGAAGCCATAACGCGTTCGAGCAGAGAATGCACCACATCCCTCCCCCTTCGTAGTAGTCATAGACATCTCTCATGAAGCTGTCTAAGCTGGACGTGTTTACCCATCTCCACAGCGCGCGCTCCCGCCTGCCTCCAAGCCGAGTTCCTGGAACCACAGAATGAAGTTGTGAGTTTGTAACAGCATACTCTCGGTACAATCGATGCTGTCGTTTGACAGTCTCCCATTGGGTTGTGTGTGCCCCAGGCGGTGATGCTCTCCAAGGGGTAGATTCCTTTGCACCCTGGGCAGTCGCTCTCGACATGGATTCTAGCCGTTGTATTGGCTCATTATTGTTCTCAACTAGAAGAGATGCCGGGACATCTTCATCCAAGTCTTCATCGTCAGCTGCCCACGCAGTTGGTGGTTGTTTACTCTTGTACTGTCGTTTCGATGAGGGAGAACCGGTTTTCGGGCCGCGGTCGGCCGTCGTGCTTGCTACTGTTATGCGACTTTCCTGAGTGTTGATGTTGTCAAATTGCACGTCTCGAAATTCATGCCTTAGATTTTCTTCGTCGAGCGCTCGCATTTGCCCGGCTTCGAGGTAGGGAAGGTCATCGTCTCGAGATCGAAGTTGTTCGTAGAACGATTTGGTGAGGTTGTGAGGTGAGGCTCCCATTTTGACGGGAGATACAGCGTGAATATGGCAGTGATGATTAGTGGCAGAAGCTGAGCTTCAAGGTGAAATGATCAAGCAAAACGTCAAACTGCCAGTTGCGAGTTGCAAGGCGTTGCCCCAGCAGCACGTATTCGAGAGTAGCTTGGTAACAGCATGTGCAAGCCTCAACTTGCTTCTGCCGGTATCACTTGATCATACTACTAAAATCAGGGAGGACCTTCGGTGCGCGAGCTTGATGGCCAAGTCAAGTGTTGCTGAGAAGAGTCAAAAATGTCGATACCCAAATACATAGATACGGAGTAACTACCTCTCGGTACCTACCCTCCATGGCTGATAGGTACTCATCATTCATGTGCCTGCTGGTGTGGGGCGACACTTGCGCATCTGGCAGCTCGGACGTGTCCCAAATTGTAGCTAGTAGGGTGTGCCAAACACTCAAACTTGAAGCGGCTGACATCGTTGTTTTCAATAGTCGGCTTGTCTGTACAGTTAGGTTGTTCTTTGCGATGTCGCAGAAGCCTATTGCTACCTAGAGAAGCATTCTTCATAGGTGGGTTGATACCTGGGTAGGTACCGAACTTGCGCGAACCTGTCTTCGCGGGCTGATCCACAAAGAGGGTGCCTGGCCTGGCCACAGCCGCTACGTGCTGTCACGGTGCTGGCGCGTGCCGCTGCACACTCTCACTTCAACACATGATTCACTAGTTTCCTACCGACCTACCTATGCGCTTTTCATCATTGACTGTGTTCATGCTCGCATGAGCTTCAGCCGCCGGCTACGTATTTTGAGGTGCGCCAGAAGCTCTCGTCGATGCAAGTTCTTTCCTCACTGTACAGGATTGGCCTCTTCTCCATCACCCCATTGGATCAGTTTTGCCGGAGCTACGCGTCCTAAAGACAAAACTACATCACCAAGAGCTGCGGCGGATCAGGCGCCCAGTCAGTGGACGTTACTTACCAGCCCGCAAAGACGCCGCATGGGAATTACTGCAGAGATAGCAGCCTTGTTCCTTCTGCATCAGTATGTCGCAGGCCGAGATCTCGGGCATCAGCACTCCTCGTGAACCCTCCAAGTCATCAGTTGCACCAGGTCACACGGTTGCATCAAGCAAGGTAACCAATGCTCTCGCCACCAAAGTATCTGCAGTTCTGTCCACCTCTTACTCTGATGCGGAGTTTCGTGGTGCTGTAGCTTTGATAGATCACCGCGGTCTAAAAAATGACGGGAGAACGAGACGACGGCTCCGGTTGGATCTGCAAAAGGAAGTTATTGAAAAGAATGGCAAGATTCTGGATGATTTCGGCTTTGTTTCAGATGTAAGTCAAATAATTCCGTCTGGTATTCAACTGCTAACCGGAACAGCAATTGAGGCGCACCAAAGCAGTTCTTGAGGGACTCAATGCCGATTCTTTTGAGATAAAACGCATGGTAGCCGCGGCACACAACGGCATCGAATCTCCTCTGGCAGAGGCATCAGCCCTGCTCGAGAAACGAAGAGGTATCGAATGGAAACGATACCTACTCCAAATCTTACGTGAACGCTTTGTGCTATCCGAGGAGGAGGAATTAGCGCTCACTTCAGCTGCCGAGCCTGTGGATGAGGTTTTCTTTGCTTGTCTTGCAAAAGCCAAAAAGATCACCCAAGAATGCGAGGTATTACTTGGCTTCGAAAAACAAACTCTGGCTTCTGAAATCATGGAGAAATCGTCGAAAACTCTCGGGTATGGCTATCAAAAATTGTACAAATGGGTTCAACGGGAATTCAAGACTCTGGATGTCGAAAGCCCACAAATGAATGCTACCATGAGAAAGGCTCTCACAGTGCTCGCCGCCAGGCCGTCGTTGTTTCAAAACTGTCTCGATTTCTTTGCCGACGCCAGACAACATATCTTGTCTGATTCGTTTTTTACCGCTCTAACGGGCAATGGCATTGGTAGAGGCTCTGCTGCAACCAACCCGATAGACATGATTGCGCATGATCCCCTCCGCTATGTGGGCGATATGCTGGCGTGGGTTCACTCCGCCGCAGTCAGTGAAAGAGAGATTCTCGAGGTCCTTTTCGTTGCCGACAGCGGAGAACTCGTCAAGGGTATCAATAGCGGTCGCGATGCTGAACTGTGGCGCATCATCTCGGATGACGAAGACGAGGGTTTCAATACTTTAAAAGCATTGAATAATCTTGTCGACAGAGACGTGTCCGGCGCAGCTCGATTACTCCGACAGCGAGTAGAGCAAGTTATACAGTCGAACGAGGATTCGATCGTAGCATTCAAGCTGGGACATCTTCTCAAGTTCTATGGCGTTATGCTTCTCAAATTACTTGGACCAGGTTGCAGTTTACTAGACTCTGTTCGCAGTTTAGAAAAGGAGGCCATGAGACAATTCAGGGCTTTACTGCGGGAGCACATTGCTGCCGTTCGAGCCTCGCCTCAAAGCATGCCCTCTGATCTAGAACCGCCAGTGTTCTTACAGGACGCCCTCAAGCAGATCCAAATCATGTTAAGCACCTGTGAAGCATCGTTGTCAACTGCCGAGGAGAGCGAGGAAAGTATCGATCAAGTACTGGCCGAAGCCGTGGACCCTTTCATTCTCGACATTGAAGCTCTAGCGAAATCTATGCCAACCCTACGCAGCTCGATATACCTTATTAATTGTCGCCTGGCTCTTGCGAACTGCTTCAAGAGAAGCAATCTAGCCAAGGAAAGGGAAGAGCAGCTGATGGCACTAATCAACGAAGAGGCGGCAATTCTTACAGATTCTCAACTATCGTTCTTCCACCGAGGTTCAGGTCTGTACGATCTGATCACAATAATTAAGCAACGCGCAGATTCCGATGCCGGTTCTATTACAGCTAACAAGCTTTATGCTTCAAGCACTGATTTGGATCACTTTCTCCCCTCAGCATATATCGATGCTCTTGAGCGTGTTGGGAAGCTTCAGGATTCCGGTCTTGCACGAAAAATTACAGAAGAAGCTGCTGAGCGCTTCTGCAAAGATTTTGAGCTGCTCGAGAAGCACATTGATGCACTGGATGCAGCGCAAAGCGGCGGCGAAGAGGATGATAATCTTCGAAACGTATTTCCGCGCACAGTGGGTGAGATTCGTGTATTACTGTCATAGTCCAGTTATGGGCAAGACACTGTCAGCACATGGCTAGACTTTGTAAAGTAACTTGGGCGACTCAGACACTGGTTCCTTCACGGAAGGGTTGCGCGAAGTCTCATATTGACACTATCTAGTTGGGAAATGAGAGTTAGACGTGGCAGTTCTACGGTATATTAACTACTGTTTGCGCATTTTTAAGAAGTGGCCAGTAATGCCAGCGAGATGTACACCTACTCATTGCCGTTCTCATCAATAAGGTCGAATCGGTACAGAATTTTGCAGCTAATAATAAGGAAGTCACCCTCCCCGCCACCGGCGACAGGGCCACTTGCCTGCTTGCAGTTTACTGTGGTCGCGCCAAGCCCTTACGTCACCAGCCAGGCTCTGCCCCCCAGCCAGATTGCTAGCGTACGAGCACAGGATGTACCTAACAGAAACGAATCCGGGTCGGGTAGGTTTAAGTTTTGACAACACTGTCCGCAACATCAAAGCGAGAAGGACTGGTCCCAAATACCACAAGCGAGCTACGTCCTTTGACCACCGTTGTGCACACCTCTCCAGCTTGGAGCGAATCCAGCTTTGATATCAACTACTATGTGCACAGCACCATTGCAATGTTGCGTAATCGAGTATTTACCGCTCTCCAGAAGACGTACGACGAAAGCTACTTGAGTTGCTCCACTGCAGTATATTATGAGAGTCAAGTAATTTTACCTTCCGTGTCGCCGCGCAATGAGCAAGCTAACCCTTTGCGCTGCAGGGAGATGAGACCGAGGCTCTTCGGCACTGGCGCAATGCCCTCGCCCTGATATACGAACACAATGCAACCAAGGCAAACCCCGGCTATGGACCGCAGACCGATACCGAAAAAGCTCTTGTCGACGCTTTGAGGGAATTGGAGCTTCAATGCAAGGAAAGGCTCGATCTTTTAGAGGCTCTGAAAGCCTCCAGAGAAGACGAAACCAGCTCCGATACAGGCGGGAAAGCATCCAAGACGCCCAGCCCTTTCGATTCCCCCATGAAATCAAAGGGCTCGATTGGAAGTGGCACAATACCCGCCGTTACGTACTCTGATCTGTCACGGCCTGCAGTCTCACCACGGCCACCATTGCCAATACGCGCAGTATCTGAAACTCCGCAATCCGGGGAAAGATCACAGACTGGCGATGCTGCATCATACACTCGATCAAACTCTAGACCCCCAGCTCTAAGCGTTCCACCTAAAGCAGATCGAACATATCGATCGCCCAGTCCTGAGAAACACACGATGCGCACAACTCTTCGGTCCTCCAAGTTGGGCGAGAAGGCGTCAGTGCCTTCACGAAAATCAGCGCGGCCAGCAGCTGAGGGGCCCAGTAAGGCGGCAACGCTAGCGTGGAGCGCTCTTGGCTCTAGAGAACGTCCTCAGCGGACACCGCCTTCCGAAACCCCATCTTCAACGTCCACGCTCAACTCTAAAAGGGCGGCAGGGCATCTATTCAAACAAAGATCAACGCCAACCCAATGGGACAGCCACTCTAGAAGACTCGTTCAGCCAAAGGATATAGATGGCTCTACAAATGGTCAACTTACCGGAGCGCGACACTCCGATGAGTACCCGTACAACACGCCTTCTTTTCTGTCTGTGAGCGCCGCGTCTAGTGCACTGAACTCATCAACTCAGCTGGAATCGCAGACAACCGAGAATGCGTCCGCTCGCCCCGATCGTCACCATCCTTCTCGGCTGCCAGCCAAGCGGCACAAAGAGGAGCGTTCTAACGGATCTGGAACGGCAGATGATTCTGGAGAATGGTCGGAGAGGCGAAGCGCATCTGAGGTTCCTATCCAACGCAAAGCGGCGACAAGACGCACTGACGCGATCGTCGCGACGCAGAGCACGATGTATCCCGAGCAAGCAACCCGACATCACCGGCGGGACCAACCAATGGCAAGGCATGTATCTGTGTCCAGTACTTCTGGAGATGACGCCGACATTCGGAATGTGAAGCCACTCAAGAATAAGACCCCTGTCAATCACGGTACTGGTGTGCATTCAAATGCCACGCAGAACAAGCCAAAACCGTCGAAACGCAAAGACAAGGGAGACCCTGCCAAAGTCGATAGCTCGAGCGAGGCGTCGGAAGAAACAGAAGAAAGCATCGCTGACAAGGTATGGAAGAAGAAGAAGAAGTCGATTCTAAGGAGCCTCCCTCCTGGCGTTGACGAAAGCGCGGCCAAACAGATCCTGAACGATATTGTCGTGAAGGGAGATGAAGTACACTGGGGTGATATCGCTGGGCTCGAAATTGCAAAGAATGCTTTGAGAGAAACTGTAGTGTATCCCTTCTTACGCCCTGATCTGTTCATGGGTCTGCGAGAACCGGCTCGGGGTATGCTCCTGTTTGGGCCGCCAGGTACAGGAAAGACCATGCTTGCCAGAGCGGTGGCAACCGAGTCACGATCTACATTCTTTTCCATCTCAGCAAGCAGCTTGACGAGCAAGTATTTGGGAGAGTCGGAGAAACTAGTCCGAGCTTTGTTCGGCTTGGCACGCTCGTTGGCACCAAGTATCATTTTCGTGGATGAAATTGATTCTCTTCTTTCCCAACGATCTGGCTCAGGTGAGCACGAGGCGACCCGTCGCATCAAAACTGAGTTTCTCATTCAGTGGAGCGACCTTCAGAGAGCAGCAGCTGGGCGTGAAACGACAGAACGGGACAGAGAACGTGGTGACGCGAATCGTGTACTGGTTCTAGCTGCAACCAATTTGCCATGGGCTATTGACGAGGCTGCGAGGCGCCGTTTTGTACGGAGGCAATACATTCCCTTGCCCGAACCAACGACGAGGGAAACACAAATTCGCACACTGCTGGGCCAGCAGAAACACAGCCTGTCACCGAGCGATGTCCAGAGACTGGTGGGCTTGACTGATGGTAAGTTGCCCCTGTTAAGCGGTGAAATTGGCCCTGATCCCTAACAATGGTAGGTTTCTCGGGGTCCGACATCACAGCACTGGCCAAGGATGCAGCGATGGGTCCGCTCCGATCTCTTGGTGAGGCATTGCTACACATGACCATGGACGAGATACGGCCTATAGGCCTTGAAGACTTCGAGGCAAGTTTACGCACGATCAGACCTAGCGTGAGCAAGTCTGGACTAAAGGAGTACGAGGATTGGGCAAATGAATTTGGAGAGCGAGGTGGCTAGGCAGGTGATCTCCCAGTACCCAAGGTCCATGTGAACGCTTAGGATACACCTGCAGAGTCAATAAACTACAACCAAATGTCGGTTCGGTCAATCACTGAGATACCGTCAACCTCTCGAATGATTGCTGCAATCGAGCCATTGGTTTTTATTGGCAAGGCGTGACCTGGTCTAATTAATGTACAATGGCATGAGACTATCAAAGTAACAGCATTATCAGGCGAAAGCATCTCCCTCCCATATGAATACATAAAACAAAGGTCTCGGCCGGGGTGTTGACGAGACGACACTGTTCCCCTCAAAGCGACAGTATTGTACTTATTGACCAGACTTTGCCATAAGCTGTTCCCATGATGCGCGTTTCGCGTCGCGCTCATCTGCCGCAATTTTTTTCAAAGCTACACGTCGTTCCTCCTCGGATCGCTTTTTTACTGCTTTTCGCTCGTCCTTGGCCTCCTTCTTGGCCTCTCTTTCTAGTATCATCTCATCTAATGACGGGATCGCAGGTCTGTCTTTGATCGGTTGGCCATATGGCGCAATGATATGCTTCACCACGTGCCGTTTATGCCGCGACATTGGCCAGCCTGGCGCGATTGCAACAACATCGCCGGTTCGAAGAGAAGAGTTTGGGTCGTGAACGAGGTAGTGCTTCGGGTTGGCGTAGAACTGCAGTGTTTAACAGAAACGTGTTAGTGAAGCGTTTGTGAGTTAGTAAATGATAATCCGCGCACTTTTTTTACGATTTTGTTCCATGTTTGCCCTCCAACTCTGACTTTAACAGTTTTCTGCATCAAACCTGCTGAAACCACAACACCATGCAACTCATGAGTTACACAGCGCGCGGCCTTGGTCACTTGAGATGACATGTCTGCAGCAGTACGCTGAGAAATTGAAAGGCAAGAAGGTTTAATGACTGTTGCTTGTAGGGAAAGAATCTTGCGATAAGAGTACTGGTCGTGTGACACGGCTCCTTGCTTGAGCTGAGAAGAATTGGCAACTTGGCCAATCACAAATGTTGTACTATTGGGTCCTTGTTAGTCAGCACATTGCCCAAACCTCTCCGGTGCTAGTGGAACGGCCTGTAGCTCCATCGATTTTCTTTTCTTCCTGGATTTGGCCAGCATCTCTACCAACTTCGAGGAGTGCGAATTGTGGGATAGGATACTACGAATATTGGTCGTTTATACCGGCTACTTATTTGCCCAGAAAGCGCCATGTCATCGACCGATCACCGAGCCGGCGTAAAGCGACCGAGTATGAGTCAATTGATCACTTCTCTTTCCACAGAAAGTCGCCTAGCAAGCCCGATACTGACTACTGTTCTGAAATTTGTAGGAACGCAATCGCTACCACCGCCCAAACTTCCCCAATTGGTCGCGGAACAAAGTACACCGATTCCGCCCACAGACAAGGATTCTCAAAGGCTCATTGTCGTTTTGTCCAACGCCAGCCTCGAGACCTACAAAGCGTCGCACAGCAGCAGCAGTCGCACTGGCATACACCGCGAGGAAAAATACTCGCTGTTGAACAGCGATGAGCACATTGGAGTTATGCGTAAGATGAATCGTGACATAAGCGATGCTCGCCCAGATATTGCCCATCAGGTTAGTGCGATTGTGCAAGAGCCAGCATTGTGTCATTTTTAACTTAAAACAGTGCCTCCTCACACTCTTGGACTCACCAATCAACAAAGCTGGGAAGCTACAAATCTATATTCATACTGCGAAGGGTGTTCTTATCGAGGTTTCACCCTCGGTACGAATTCCTCGTACCTTTAAAAGATTTGCTGGTCTCATGGTGCAACTGTTACACCGTCTGTCGATACGCTCTACAAACTCCAACGAAAAGCTTCTAAGGGTTATTCAAAACCCTATCACTGATCACTTGCCACCCAATTGCCGGAAGGTCACACTGAGCTTTGACTCACCCCTGGTTCGTGTGCGCGAATATGTTGAGTCTGTTGGCTCCAAGGAGAGTATCTGCGTGTTCGTTGGTGCTATGGCTAAGGGTGCGGATACCTTTGCGGACTCGATGGTTGACGAAAAGATCTCGATCAGCAACTATTCTCTCTCTGCCAGCGTAGCCTGTAGCAAATTTTGCCATGCTGCTGAGGATGCTTGGGATATCCTCTAGTTGCTCTTGCTCGTCTTCCAAGATATTGGCTTTCTGGCGGAAGAAGATGTTCCGGCTTGCACCAGATCAACACAACAAAAGGCCACTCCTGCTGGACCGGCTCGATGAGACAAAGTGAGCAGAGCTGAATCGTGGTTTTTTATCTGACGCTCATAGTCACAAGAGGAGGAGGCGAGGGCATTGGGGTCAAATTGCCACTCTGCTGGCGCCGCTATCCAACTTTATGGGTGAAAACAGGATGTGGCCTCAAGGTTGCCCAACCGTATTTCCCTTGGACATGTGATCATGGGAGAGCTTGGGAGGTGTTGTGGGCAGCTGTTACCAAACCGTGGCCAGCCTGACACAGGCTCGCGAGACCATTGGTTGGCCCCGGCCTCCTCGGGCATGAATCCAATATTCGGCGGCGAACACCACACAATACGGACTTGAGTGCTGCGCTCCCCCTTCTTTTCACTGGCCGCGGCAGCTGATGGCAAGGAGCAATGTTGAGTTGACACCTAGCACAATTCTTAGGCGTAGAAGCGTGCTCAATCACATGTCGTTGCAAAAGCTAGCATAGTGTACGAATGGCATGACAAGGTCCCCAGAACATTGTGTACGTAGCTCCTCGGCCTGCTTGGCTTATTCATACCCGCCCACTGCCCACTGCTACCTTGTTTCGTCTCAACGAGGGTATGCATTCTATCAAGCTATTTAGGTAGCGTGGCAACGTGGCAAGCAGTATGTAAGTTAGGCAATGGTTGGGTCCTAGCAACTGCAAAACTGCCCAATAATGACCCATTTTATTGTCATTGGACCATAATATCTCACACTTGACAATATATCTTCGCTGGCAACTCGTTAGGCTTACACACATGAAGAACTCCGCTTTTTTATGCGGCTGAACGGTGTAGCTGCAACCATTGGATATTGGTGAGGTCGGAGGCAGAAATCTCGTCAGTATTTGAAAGCAACGAGTCCCATTGACTTTTACTAACACTAGCATCACTGTCACTGACCTCCAACTCATCGTCCCTTTCAGTTCATACGCAACGCAACATGGAACTTCCATGTGTCGAAGTATCACAACTGGCGCCTTCGACTTCGTTTTACGCTGCGGTCCTCCAGCCTCTTGGCCTTCGCTATCTTTTGTCGGAAAGCGTAGCATCTGGTCCCGACTTTGCAACCTTTGGCTGCTGCCGGGGCCCAGTCCTGCATCTCCGCCAAATCGCAAGGCCTACCGCGCTTCGACTATCGACCATTCGAATCAGCGCTCCGACCCCGGCATCTATTCAGGCCTTCTATAGGCAAGGACTAGAGGCAAACCAAGCGGCTATGTTCTCTGTAGATGACTCTGTCAATCACTCAACGATATTCGACCTGGATGGTAATCGAATGCAAGCTGTCTATACCGGGCATGTTTGCAGGCCTGATGTTACCACTGGCCAGTATACTCTGATTCTGGGTCCCGAACAGGACACGCACGTTTTTCAAGTCCACGATTGGAACAACTGCAAAGCTGATCCTTGTGGTGTCAGGAGTATTGACGATGGTGGCCGCACGACAGAAACGCCAGACACCCAAGGCTCGCGCGAAGCAACGGATTCATCTCAGACGAAGACCGAGGACACCAATACTCCTATTGGCGGTATATCTACTGTTCTCGGTGCGCTTATGGGGGTCGCAGTCGGTGCGGCAGCCGGGGCAGCGATAACCTATGGTGTCATGTCAGCCAAGCAACCTGAGTTGGTTCCAACCGACATAGATGGGAGACAAAGATCTCTCCCCAACAATGCACAGGCCCCGTTCACTTCTAATATACCGATCGGGACGATTGACAGAGATCAGCACAAACCAGTTCCAGTCAGATCGCAACGAATAAAATTCCAGGAAGGTCAATCAGTCCGTCCTCCAGTGTCGACTTGTCCACCAGCATCAGTTCGTCCACCGGCATCAGTTCGTCCACCAGCATCAGTTCGTCCACCAGCATCAGCTCGTCCACCAGCATCAGTTCGTCCACCAGCATCAGCTCATGAACGCACATCCACTCCCAGCCATAACGGGAACAACGAGGGTGGTTATGAAGAGGGACAGGGCAAGGAGCTTCTTAGGATTTTCAAAGATGTTGAACTCTCTACAATGAAATCGAGTTCCAGGGTCTCAGCCTCCGTACCTTCCAGGACTGTCCCCCCAAATAGATGGCTTGCACTCCCATCACCAGCCGACGCGGCCTCGGATGCAGGAACGAATGTTAGTGAGGGACAATTATCAGTCAAAGAGCCTGAGGCATATTCCACAGGCCATTCGCGCATTTCTTCTTCATCTACCAGCCCCGCTCAGGCGTCAAAGGGAAGTAGTGAGTTCACAACGATGGCAACTTCATCGGCGCCGAAGCGCAAACAGAGTAACAATCAACATCCTCAGGAAAGCGGCTCTGATGCGAAGTCTTCTGTCTCGAAAGTATCATCTGTCTCGCGTCTGAAGGAAAAATCCTCTCCGAAACCGCGTTTCACTATTCAACCTACAGAAGTATCGCAGCGCTCTTCCAAGACTGCTCCTCACCGGTCGGGCGCAACTGAATACTTTGACTCGCGAAGTCATGTCTCCGCAAGGAAAACGGATGTATCCGCTAGTCGACATCATAGCGGTGAGGATAATCGCAGTCACATCTCAGCAAAGGACGTACCGCTACCCCCTAGTCGGGTAGGTAGTAGCGAGTTCTACGATACACAAAGTCATGTCACCGCCAGGAGGACAGATGTATCGGCTAGTCGCCACCACAGCAGTGAAGTTCAACGCAGTTATGTCTCAGCAAAGGACGTCCCGCTGCCCCTTAGTCGGGTAGGAACTAGCGAATTCTTCGATACACAAAGCCAGATCTCCGCTAAGAAGTCGATTGCGTCCGCTTGTCATCACCACAGCGGCGACGATAAGCGCAGTCGTGTCTCAGCAAGAGATATTCCACTCCCGTCTAGTCGGGTAGGTACTAGCGAATTTTTCGATACAGTCAGCCATGTATCTGCTATAAAGGCTTATTCTCCTGCAAGCCGTAAGAATACTGGTGGCACTGAGGATTCGCGCAGCCATGTCTCCGCTAGGAATATCGCACTGCCAGCTAGCTGCGTGGACGGCGGTAGCAAGGTAACCGGCCACAGTAGCCGTGTCTCAGCGCGAAATATTCCACTACCCGCCAGTTGTACCGGTTCCAATGATCGTGACGGCTCGCAGAGCCATGTCTCCGCGAGACGTGTCTCGCTACCAGGTAGCCATGCTGGAAACAGTCGCACAAATTGGGACGACGACTTTAGAAGCATAGCGCCAAGCGACAGCATCAGCTGTATCGGAAGTAAATAATGTCTTTTTTTGGGAATTGTATCGCTTCAGGCCATGTCTGATTGTTCATTCAACTATAGCATTCATTTTTCTGCATCCATTGTCTTGTATCGTCATGCTACAGCATTTCCCAGGAGGTGCCGACGCCAGCTCATAACCGTATCTTGAGATCCACACACACACACATATCCCACCAGTCCGATCCTCGGCCGCGCACCAAAATTTCCACACACGTCTTCGACTCACAGGTGCGATCGCCGAGCGCCATTAAAGTCGACCTCAAAATTAAAAACTGGTATTTGAGGCTCATAGAAACGAGACCGAAAAATATCAGGGGCTCTTTCATGCAAATTAGAACCACATAGCTCTCACAAGAATGCCTTCCCTAGCTTTAGGCGAGTCCATACCCCCAGATACCGCGCACGTAAGTTACAACGGCTCTCTAAAGCCGTCAAGGGAGCACCAACGATGTTGAATGATACTATGTGCTAATCCGCGTTTTAGGCTGTCAGTGTGTCCTTGCCGACTTGGGAGTCAAACATCGGTTATGAGGAAGGCGCATCATGGGTTGTTAGCCGGATGACTACTGGCTATCCTAGGTATGCTTGTTCGCGAATCAAATGGGGGACAAGTTTTGACTCTTGCTACTCGCAGATTTTTTATCCATAAAAGCATTACCGAGCTAAGCCATGCGATTGTCTCTACCTACGGAAGAGAAGACCAGCGAGCCATGCTCTTTTCTACATCACAGGCAGCCGAGCGTTGCTTAGATTTTATGCGAAAGAGAGCTATTGAAGCTCTTGCTATCCAGTTTCAGTCGATATCCTTCGAGCTCAATCTCTCCGAGGATACTTCTCCAGTTCTGAGTGGTCTAGCCTCAACCATAGCTGCAGCTCTGTTCCCCGCAGATGCCTTCGGGCTTGCCAAGCAATATTGGCAACATACTGGAGACGGAATATCGAGTCGCCGTGCAGAATTTTGTCACGATCTCCTACGAGCCGGCATCATGGTACCGAGTAGTTCTAAAAATGCTATTCGCGAAATCACACTCAAGTCTTCGCGAGGCCCAAAGCGGTACCAACGCTCAAATTCGGTGGATGAAACCGCAGCACCTAATGCGAAGGCCGTCTCTGCGACTTCCAATGACACCAAAGAAAGCTCTAGATTTTTGGAAGAGCGATTTGGTAGAAATCTGGACCTCTCGCTAGCCAAAAGAGCTAAATCAGCAATTTGTCGCAGGATTGCTGGGTCACTGGTTGGCGAAGATGATCTATCAGAAGAAAGGGTCCTGAAGCTTCCCCTACCACCGCTTCGCACCAGAAATCTAAGCGAATCCGACATATACCTTTTTCCTACAGGTATGAACGCGATTTTCAACGCACATCGTGCATTAATGGCCGCCAGAGGACGGCTTCAAAGTGTCAGTTTTGGGTTCCCGTACGTCGATACTCTAAAAGTTTTAGAGAAATTCGGACCTGGCTGTATATTCTATGGACATGGCTCATCTTCTGACCTAAATGAGCTCGAGGAGCGGTTGGAGAAGGGCGAACGTCTTCTGGCCCTCTTTTGTGAGTTCCCCGGCAATCCTCTTTTAGCCAGTCCGGATTTGCAAAGAATTCGAAGACTCGCGGATATTTTCGACTTCGCTATCGTCGTGGACGAAACTATTGGTACATTTGCAAACGTAAATGTTCTTCAATCTGCCGATATTGTCGTCAGCAGCCTCACCAAGATATTTTCTGGGGATTCCAATGTTATGGGGGGGAGCGCTGTTATGAACCCTAGCAGCAAATACTACAGACTGCTCAAACCCGCAATGGACACAGTGGTTGAAGACAACTATTGGCCGGAGGACATCATCTTCATGGAGAGAAACAGTCGAGATTTCCTTACCCGAGTGGAAAGAGTCAATGCAAATGCCGAGGCCATCTGCGACATTCTACGGGGCCACTCTCTCGTGAAAGATTTGTTCTATCCAAAGTTCAATTCGTCTCGAGATCTATATGAGCGCTTTCGTCTACCGCAGGGTGGATATGGTGGTTTGCTATCTATTGTATTTCATCAGCAAGTCAGCGCACAAGCTTTTTACGATGCTATGGATATCGCGAAAGGGCCAAGCCTAGGCACAAACTTTACCTTGTGCTCTCCATACGCCTTACTTGCTCACTACAATGAGCTTCCTTGGGCGGCACAGTTTGGGGTAGACCCGGATTTGGTGCGCGTCAGTGTTGGGCTCGAGAGTAAAGATATCCTCAGCAAAACGTTTTACAGAGCTCTTCAAACAGCTGAAAACGCAACGAAGCAGATAGACGAAAAGAGGACGGACTCTCAGTATTGTACGTAGGGCGGGGATAAAAATTCCGTACGTTTATTGTTTCGTTTCAGAACTATTGAACTCGATTATTGGCCACCCTTGCGATCGACTTTGTTCACCAATGATCGCTTGTGCAATTGGTGACACTCTTGAAATCGCCACTCTTAAAATCGCAAGACGAAAAGGATCGTTGGTATTCTTGCAATGCAGTTCAGGAAGGGGAATACTTTAACAGAACTGCGTTTCTGCATGATCGCTCATCACATCACGAGACAATCCTGGTGCTGATAGCCAGGCCCGTAGTCTTCGATTCCGCGCTCTATCTCGTTCGCTCTCTGCTTTTCTTTTACCTCCTTGGGAAAGTACTTCTCTAAGTACCTCTCCAATCGATGGTCAAGATTGTCTGTCGTCTTGGTTAGTCAAGACTGTAGTAGCAGTAGAGATGCAAGTTAGGCTCTCACCTGCGGATGCAGACATCACTACATCTGCTCTGCATAGGGGACAATGCGTCTCTTTGCGTCTCTGGATCTTGATAATGCATCGGATGCAGAATACATGCTGGCAATCAAGCCTCACAGGACGATAAGCCACAGAAAAGCAGACTGGGCAGAGGTAGTCGTTGATCTGCGGTACAACTGCTACCAGCTCTTGAGACATTGAGGCACACACATCTTTGGCAATACCGCCAGCAAAAAGACCATCAGATAGAATCATTGTGGGAAAGGACTTGGAGACGCCAAGCGACGTTCGCTTATCGAACTCTGTGATATGTCGTCTGAGTCATTGAATCAAGATCCGACTTAAATATAGTCACTTACTCTTTAGGATCTTGGATACCGCAAGTTTGTTGAGTTCTTGAAATTGAAGATTCTTTAGCAGGCTCGCATTTAACTGCAGAAACCTGGCGAAAGCCTGGCGACTTTGTGAAATTTTGAAATTGCGTGCTAGATTGCGCTTCTCGACTTCATTCTGAAACCATTGGAGTTGCTTGAGTGCTCTCTGGCTATTTCTTGCACCATGGTCGCATTCTTGCGTTGCAAAAAAAACGTTAGAGTCCAAATATAATTCGAATATTTCGCGCCAGCGCGCTAGATCGCTCTTCGAGAAGCGACTGGGTCGAGATACGGCAGAAACTTCTTTCGAGAGCTCCGTGATCTCGTTAGTCAATTGTTTTTGCTCTTCTGCTTGCAGTGCCTCCAATTCGTTGACATCATTTTGCAGCATGTCGAAGAATTCGGCGTCGAACACAAGGGGGACTTCGATGGTCTCGTAGTTGCCAACATCGCCATCATTGAAATCGGTAGTAGGGTTCTCTTTGGGGACGATATCGTCCTGTCGGCTTGCTCGTATGTGGTCCAGTGATCCCCGTTCATGCCCATCTAAAATTTCGCTCGCTAGTTTCTCAAGGAAGCCTCTTGACGTTGGGGTCAAAGATGCGTCAACCGCCACACCGTCGCGCAGATGTACGTTGACGGTTAGCTTGGGGCGCACAAATCTTGATCCGGATTCTGTGGTTTGAGGGAAAATTAGCCGTCGTCTATTCTGAACGCGGTATTTTCTAAGTCGTACCTCGCAATTTGTATTGTAGGGCAACTGGTGCCGTTTCTTCGGCACATAGAAGAGCGCGTAGCGTTTCTTGGTCCAGGCCCAAGTCTTGCAGTTCGCGTTGGACTTTCTTAAGGCATTTCTTCAGTTGACTATACGGTATAGCCCGCTCAACCCAGTGTGGTGGAAAATCTGCTCCTCGTTAACAACCTAGCTAATCCGCAATATGCGCATGTGCTCCGTACCCTGGCTGGCAAGATTTTGCTTGAAATCGTGTGCGAATTTCATTCTGTCAAGCTCCGCGTGAAGTCGCTACTCAGCTTCCTGATTCGAGTAAAATACTGGTCATAGGACTCGATCCACATCTCGCAATTTGCGCGTCCAGGAGTAGCGCGAGGTCATCAGAGGTTTGTAGTGACAGCGGCGAGATAACAGTCAACCAGCGGCCTGGCGCTAAGTTAATACCAATTCACGTTTGGCTGCCTTGTGATGGGTACCTGACACTACAAATTTACAGTGGATCATCAGGGCAAGGTTTTACGCTCCCGTCCCAGCTGATAATGTAGATCAAAGTACCGTATATTGCGAGGGCGTCGTGGCTTGCACCTTGCAATTCAGAGTGAAGAATGTCAAAGAGCATAGAGTGACAAATAAGATGATATGTGATGACGATACGTCGCGTATAATTTTACGCCGTCGTTCGTCTTCTGTATTTGCCTATGCTTCCTGATCCGTTGTACTTCGTCTGCCAAAATCCATTGCTACTTCTATGAAGTACCTAGGCAGCGGCTTCGTCGATGCATGTGGAGGTACCTACGCCGGAGGGGGGGCTTATAGACATGCCCTCTATGGCTATATAGTAGCTACTAGACTAACCTAGCTTATAT
>JAPFSE010000915.1:0-15388 GCA_030777785.1 Beauveria caledonica | reverse complement strand
ACTTTTGCACACCCACTGTAGCAGAAAAAGACCCGCTCGCATGTCCACAGCTGAGTCGGTCTTGGTCCGTCGTATACATTCGCTCGTCGTGCTTGCTGTGCTCGCCATGCTTGCCGTGCCGCGCACACATTCGCCGGGGCTAAGGCTCGCGCCTAACCGCCTCGGTCAAGATCTCAACGAGCCACGGCTCAAACACCCCTTTGGCCCAGCTGGCCAGCACAGACATGGTCGCCTGCAGCTGGTACACGCCCAGGATAGTGTCGATGCGGCCGACATGGAGTCCGCTGTCGAGGATGCGCTGCGACTCATTAGCAACGGTGGTGGAAGATTTGGGAAAACTTACGATTTCGGTCCCGCCGTCCACGACAAAGAACAGAGTCCACTGGCCGCCCATGACCTGGATTGCGGGGACTGTCATGACCGGCTTACCCCCTCCCCCTCGAGATATGATGCCGCGCATGCGCTGGTGCCACGCGGCGACCCAAATGCCCATCTGGACACGCGCGCCGTCGATGGTCCCAGACCCCGTCTTGGTTTCGATGAAGATCGGTGCCGGCCGCTTGCGGAGGGGCTCGTATCGCGTCTGGTTGATTGAGGCAGTCGCGGGCGTCTCACCGTCGAGAAACGCATCAATCAGAATCTGCAGCTTCTCTTCGGGCTCGAGCACCAGCGCAAAGTCGACCATTTTATGGACCGACGATGCCGCCGGGGCGCTTGGCCGGCTTAACGACTGTACCGAGCCATTCCCAGACGATGCGCTTGCGCTGCTCGCAGAGAACACGGGGCCCCCGCTGGACTTATACACGGGGCGGAACGCGGGGAGGATTTGCGCCGCGGTAATGGGCTCGAAGGTGAAGCTGTTGGCGTGGCGGAGCGCAAACGTCAAAAACGGGGCATGCACGAGGCAGTTCCACGCTGCCTCGGATCGGGACAGCGCGAGCGAGCGAGTTGACTCGTCCACAAGCTCCCGCAGCTGCTCGTGATTCCACAGGATTCGCTCGTCTTCGTCCGGGGTCGCGCCAACGCTCGCCGGTGGTGCCCACATGAACGGTCGAATGCGCGGTTCGGCAAAGTCGGCATGGTGGCGCAGGGCGGCGGGCAGGATCCCCTCTGTACTGGCAACAACAGACAGGGCCTCGAAGAGTCGAAACACGTCGTCGCCCGGGAGGGCGTCCCCGAGCACGCGCGGCGTATCGAAGCGAACAGGCATCGCTAGATCAAGCAGGTTCGGCACCCTGACAGCGGGCTTGGACGGGGAGGAGCTTCGTGACGTGGCCCTGGTAGCGGCATGGTGCTGTGTCGCCGACGAGAAAGCTGGCCTGCTCGTGAGCACGGCAGCAAACGAGGATGCAGATGTTGCCGAAGGCGCTCGACCGGCCGTGTCGGTAAAGACGTCACCATCGGGGTGTCCCTGCGGTCGAGTGCGCTTGGGGGTCTGATCTGGGTCGATGCCGGTGTTTTCGTTGTCGTTGTAGTTGTTGTTCTTATCGATATTGTCGTTGTCGCTCGTCCGCCGACGTTTGGGTGAGCTGGACATTTGGTCTCGTTGTGCTTGTTGTGTAAATTGGGCTACTTCGTTAACCCACGCCTGAATGACGATGGTATCCATACCACAGCCGATCGCACTTGAGGCGCACGCATCAAAAGAGTATCGGGGTGATGATGGGCAGAGACATGTTGCTTTCGTTTGTGCAAGAGTTGACTTGTCGGCCATTACCACGTGCTCGCCCACGGTGTACCTACTTAGCTAAGCAGGCAGCTATGATCGCCACAGCAACAGCGCGCACTTGACGCAAGGAAAGCTGGCAACTATTGTAAATTTATCAGTAAATCAACATTTTAGCAAGTAAAAGAAAAAAGAACTGCACAGTGAGTAGATCAAGCAAATGACAGCTGGCCTCCAGCTGCTAAATTCTATTTCGCTGTGCTGACTATTTGGCTTTGGCCACGAGCTCCCGAGTTTCCACCGCTGCATAGACGCAACTTAGCTCTGCCCATCGTCATCTAGTCGGCCGGCTTAGAGTACAAGATCAGCCACCAGAGCTTACAGCCTAGTCTCACCGTTTCCAACGGCGATGAAGTTACTCCAAGTACCAATCAACAAAAACACAGGCCTATTTCCTATTCTTTCGGTTCAAAAGTATATCGCATATCGCAATTGTCGAAAAATCTGCGTGCGCATGTCGAACAACTGTGCTTGGGTGCTCCTCATCTCTTTCATCTCTTTCATCTCCCAACTCCTTGGACGATGCGGCATCACCTCACGTTCACCACAATATTTTATGGATCATAGTTTGTGACATGCAGACTCCAAATCGAGACGCACAAATTCGATTAGTATACAACCATTAGCCGGGACGCGGCCAATCCTCTAAGCTCTAAACGTCTAGAATGTATCCCATCCCAAGTACCAAAGGCTTCTTTACTCTCACACTCTGCTCTCGTCAGAATCCGAAGCGGCGACATAACATTAAAAAAACAAAAAAGTGTCGCGTAACCTCGCTGCAATAGGTCCGCATGCATGCCCCAGCAAGCTGATTGTGTTGCTCGCTTTCTATATGCTCGTGTGGAAAGAAGCAGCCGCAGATTGCGCGGCCCAGCTCTTGGGCACACGCGCAAAGCTGTTTTGTCGTCCCCTTGAATTCCACCCCGGCCTGTTTCCCGTCATCCTCCACTCCATCTTTCAAACAAAAGAGAATATTTTCAATTTGGCAGTTTCAACCCGCCTATGGGCACGCACGGCATGACGCACCACATCATCGCATCCCCGTCCCGCCTACGTATCGTGAGGCTATCGGGATAAAGCATTGTACATCGCTTATTTGGCAATCTCAACGCCACCGGTGGCACCGAGGGCCTTCTTGATCTCACCGTAGATGGCGAACTGGCCGGCGGTCAGGGTGCCGACCATGACGAGACGGGCACCAACACCGGTGAAAGAGCCCTTGACACCGAGCTCCTTGGCAATCTTGACGAGACGAGAGGCAGTGCCCTCACCAGGGAGACCCTTGGTCTTGTTGATCTTGGAAAGCATGGTATCAGCAGGCTGGGAGATGAGGGCAGCGGCGAAACCGGCCATCAGACCAGAGCCCAGGTTGACACCAGTCTGAGCAGAGGGGGAGAGGTTCTCCTTGGGAAAAGCGCGGAAAGCAGCCTCGGAGACCTTCTCGAAGACAACAAACTTGGCCATGGTGTAAGGGATCCTGGGGTTTGCGTTAGCGCGCAGTCGGTGGTCGGGCGACGACTGTGAGATGGCGCAACTTACTGCTTGAACAGAATGGGTCCAAATCCAGCGTACATGGCACCGAGACCCTCAGTCTTGAGCATCTTGCCCATGCCGTCGATCAGACCCTTGGCAAAGGTGGGCTCGGAAACGAGACGGATACGGGTGGCCTCGAGGGGGCAGAGAGCAATATCGGCGAAGAACTCGGCGAGACCGGAGGAGGCGAGGTAGACGGCGGTGCGGTTGTTAGAAGCAGTCTCGTAGCCAAGCTGGTTGATGGCCTGCTTCTTGAAGAACTCGTAACCACCGAACTTCAGAGCACCCTGAAGGAAGTAGCCGGCAGCGGTAGGCCCGAAACCAGTGAGGAGAGCGCCAGCACCCTCGTTCTGGACGACCTGGCGGAAGCCGCCAATCATGCCGCGGTTGTAGGTGGCGGGGTCAAGCTGGATACGGGTCTTGACGCTGTCGAGAGGAGCGGATTAGTCAATTGATTTGGAGCATTGCTTGGCGGTGGTGCGCGATGGTTCAGATCCGGATGGCCGGGGAAGCCAGGGGAAGCCGTCGCGCCGCAACGACACCGGAGGAGACTCGAGAAAGACTTACACGTCGACGGGAGTAAGGGCACCGTGGGTGACGGAGCAGCAGATGGCGCCAGCAAGAGCGAAGCGAGAGTAGAGGGCGAGGCCGCTCAGCTGCTGGGGATCGGCAGCCTTGACGTTCTGGACGACGGCGTCGAGCTTGGTCGAGCCGGTGGATTTCGCGTCGGAGGCCATTGTGATTGTGAGGTGATGTTATGCGAGGATATGGCAAGCAGGACAAGGACACGGAGTGGAGATATGGATTAGACAAAGTCGTGAAATCACAGAATTGCAGGTGCTTGGAGGAGAAAAAGGAAGACGTTTCGGCCAGAGAGCGGTTTGAGAGACTTTTTTTTTCCCTTTCGCTCAAGCCGGCTAGCAAGGTTGTCCAGCGGAAGGCGGACCCGCCCACAGGGGCGACGTTGGCGGGCGTCAGGGGGCTTCAGCCACTAATCAAGGCACTAGAAAAAAATTACAGCAGGAGGCTCGGGAACAATCGGGACACTTGATTGGTGAAAGAAAAAGCCTGTGCCTGGCCCGTGCGCCTGCTCGGCTTTGTTACCTAGGTTGCATCATCTGGCTGATTTTGCGCTGACGGTTCGGGGAGTCCGCCGCTTTGTAGATGATGATATATGATGTTTATTTTTGCAAAACGACTCCATTCTCAAGGTTGAATGCAGACGCAATTGATCGGTTTCGTTTTGATGTGTTTTATACGCGAGGCCCGTTGCTACCCGTTCTGCCTCCTTGACGTCTCGGTACGTGACTTGTGAGAACCCCTGCCTGCCAGCTTTGCGCCGGCTTTACTCCGGCTAGCCGCCAAGTACCCTTTGAGCCAGTCGTTGGCTCCGTCTAAGGAACGTGACATCTCGCAAGCTTTCACAGCCGACCCTGATGCCTGCCACGCCTGACGAATAATGATTTCACGGTTCGAAAAACGTTCAACACAGGAACACCGGCTTGATTTGCAACTTCTCAACTCTGATTTAAGTCGTATGCATGTTCTCATCGCTCACATGTTTCCAAGTCGAGAACCCATCAACCTTAATTTCCATCTTAGCCATTACGTCATCACATACCCGGTATCAGTGTCATCATGGGATATCATCGTGCGTCGATTTAGTCGCACGGCGATAGCGATGCGCTGTTGTGTTTACACGGTATTTGATCGTGGAACATCAGTGGCCCAGGCTCTACTGTATCTTTGGATGCCAAGGGTTGTGGGCGTATCTAGTCATCATGTGAGCTTACCTTGCTCGGCTTGCTCCGTAGCGTGAAACTTTCCGGCCTCGACATTTGGTGAGAACAAAACGGGACAACCTGCGATGACAAGCCCAAGCTTTATGGACCTCACAACTCCCTATAGCTTTAATGTGTGTAGGGATTAGACGTTCTACTTCGTAATAGATACTCGTCGCAAACGGGCGGCTATGCCCGAGCGGCTATCTCTTAACTTACGCGCGATTTGGCACCAAGGGGCCACAACGCGTCATGCATACAAGAAGCAGGGTCATGCTATAAGTCTCGTCTGCCTCAGCCCGTTTAAAGGCACATTTTCGTCCTCTACCCTGCCAAGTCATTCGTCGCCTCGTCCTGCGCGGCTCACAGTAAAGCAACATTCTGCACCACCACTACCCCGCAGAAAGTTTCAGCCAACAAAGGAGCTCTCGCCACTTTTCCTCGCCTGGCCATCAACCTGCCTCACGCAACCGCTCCCAACGATCCAAGAGTCCTGCCGACATGATTTCCAGCGTTCGATCGTCCGCTCACGGTCCCTTTTGCGATTCGCGGGCGCTGGCTCGACACGAGGGCCCCGAAATCGAGCTCGCCACCGAGTACGCCCTCTCGGACCGCCTATTCACTGTCTGCATGACCATCTTCATATTTCGCGGCCAGCCCGACACCTACTATAACCGACACGTCCTGCTCTATTTTTCGTCCCCCGACTGTCCGACACTGCACGAAACGATACATGCCCAGCGCCAGGAAGAGGATGCGCCCTGGAACGTCTACCATTTGCCAGGCAAGACGGACTGGTCCGAGCCGTCCAACTACCTCGCTCACGTCAACGCCGGCGCCATCATGGTCCGTGGCGATGCCGTCATGGCGCCCGTAACAGTCGTGGCGGCGACGCCTGTCGCGGACCGACACAATGATGGCGGCTGGAACTGTCAGAATTTTCTGCTCGAGGGTCTACAAGCTCTTGTGCACCAGGGCATGCAGTCGCAAGATTGGTACGACGCGGTAGAAGAAGAGCTTCTTGACAAGGTCATCGAGGGTGCTGTTGGGTGAAGTTGATCAAAGGAGCACCATCCCCATTGTACATGACCATGCCTGATGTGTCATCTTATTTGCCAGCGCGTCAATCGGAGGTTGACGGAAGAAGACCCTTCTCGAGTGTGAACATATGTTCCGCTCCGCATCTGGGCTCGCATCCAGGCTCGCTTCCGGACAGCTCCCAGCACTCCCGACTCTTATCATTTGGGCCGCGACATCTTGATTGATACGGCAGGAAAACTATTTCCATTAAGTCCGAAGTCAAAAGACGTTCCACACGAGCGTACCAGCTGTCAGTGCTTGGCCACTACATAGCCTTCAACTCCCAACTTTTACTAAATCCGTTGTTTCCTGGTGTTCTCCAGTCAATACTGCTCAGCTTGGTAATCAGCTGGCCATGGAAAGATATATATGAAATAACTCAGCCTTCAAACTCCGCCGCTCCAGTGCCTGTGCCCCCGACAAGCTTCCATGGAGAGTCGTGCAATTGCGACACTGTGTGCATCATCTATCGCCGAAAACCTAAGTGTCGCTACCCCCGATGGACTCTGTTGGGTCTTGTCGGTGATAAGGTCGCGCCGTGATTGGCCTAAGTGATCGACCGACTCAATGGCTCTCCGGCACTAGTTAGCGGCAGACCAATCCGGGCGGCCACTAAGTAGTTGGAGGGTCTACAGCATTCAATGATATCACCGCCACCATGGTTTTGAGTTTTCTGATTGCTGAAATGGGACGGTATAAAAAGGGAGGAGAGGAGCTTCCCAGCTTTGCTCAACTTCTTGCTTCCCATTATTTTGTTGATACCTTCGTTCCTCTTGCAATATCCGGGACTCACTTATACCTCTACTTTACGCGACACGAATTACACACTTCATAATGTCGACCGACTACAAGTTTGAAGGCTGGCTGGGAGAGTCCGCCGAGTCCGCCGAGGGCAAGATGGTCTGGAAGGAGTTTGAGCCCAAGAAGTGGGAAGAGAACGACATCGACATCAAGATCACACACTCTGGCATCTGCGGATCTGATCTGCACACTCTGCGTTCCGGCTGGGTAAGTTTCTATTCAGCACACGCGCTTCTAGAATAGTCCTCGAAGCTGTTCTAGCGCAACTGTTAGACGATCTGTTGGAGCTAACCCCCTTTCCAGGGCGCTACCCCCTACCCGTGCGTCGTCGGTCACGAAATCGTTGGTGTCGCCGTTCGCGTCGGCTCCAAGGCCGAAGGCGGCATCAAGGTTGGCGATGTCGTCGGCGTCGGTGCGCAGGGTGACTCGTGCCTCGGCCGCGGCAAGAAGGAGTGCGAGCCCTGCAAGACGCACGAGGAGCCCTACTGCGTCAACGGTGCGGTCAACACGTACGGGGGCAAGCACTACAACGGCGACAAGACGTACGGCGGGTACGCGCTATACCACCGCGCGGCGTCGCACTTTGTCATCAAGATCCCCGACGGCCTCGCGCCTGAGTACGCCGCGCCGATGCTGTGCGGTGGCGTGACAGTGTACTCGCCGCTGCGACACTGGGGCGTCGGCCCTGGCAAAAAGGTGGCCGTCGCTGGCGTCGGCGGTCTGGGCCATTTTGCCGTCATCTTTGCTAAGGCGCTGGGCGCCGATGAGGTAGTGGGAATTTCGCGCAAGGCGTCGAAGCGTGGCGAGGCCATGTCGCTCGGCTGCGACGACTACATTGCGACCGAGGACGACAAGGAGTGGTCGCAGCACAATGCCCGGCGCTTCGACGTCATCATCTCGACTGTCTCGTCAGCCAAGATGCCCATTGCCGACTACCTGAACACACTCACCCTCAACGGCAGCATGGTCCAGGTCGGCGCGCCCGAGGAGCCCGTGCCCGTGCCCATCTTCCCGCTGATTACAGGTCGCCGCAGTCTCGCCGGCTCGGCGATTGGTAGCCCCCAGGTGATTCGCGAGATGCTCGAGTTTGCGGCCAAGAACAATGTCAAGCCCTTTGTTGAGAAGAGGCCCATGTCGGACGCCAATCAGGCCATTGTCGACATGGAGGCTGGCAAGGCTCGCTTCCGTTATGTCTTGGTCAACGAGTAGGGTGGGATTGGAGAAAAACATGTAACGAACAAGGTCATGTGATTTTTTACAATGCGGTAGAGGAGTTGGTGGTGCAAGAGGTTTAGACTAGTCATTTTGCAGGATTTGACGAATACCATCCATGATGATGACCCTGCGCAACACTTGGCCAAGACTGTGAGACTACTTGCGTACATCTTACCCGGCAGCTGTCTAACGACAATTTTGACAATGTAGCTTGCTCAATGGTAAGGGATTCACCGTCAATGCAGGTCTGCAGGACATTCACACATGATTGAGATTCAGTTCGCAGCTGGGCAAGAGAGCAGTATTGCTAAAGTACTGCATGCCCTATCAAGCAACATGAGCTCCCAGTTCATGATTTTTGAACTCGGTTCTAACCCCCATGCAGGCACGGCACCGTACTGCTCATGAATGTCTCAATAAAATGACATTGCGCAGCAGACCGGAGTGAGCTGACCTCTCTCTGCCAAGCTGCCCCGGCTCCGGAACAGTGTGATGACAACCGCAGCACGCACATGCCAACATGCGTGGGCTCGCTGAGGGTACACTACAGATCAATAAAAAGAACCCGCAGCAGCCATGTACGTTCTGCGCATGCCAGTCTGCTGCGGCGCGCAAGTACACACAGGACATGAAGATTGTGTCGGCCAGATTTGGATGGGGGTTGTTGTTGTTGTTGTTGTTGTGACCCAGCTCTGGAGGCAACCAGCGGCTGTGTGGCACCCATGGCAACAAGCTTTTGTAAAACATCCCGAGGGGAGCGCTTTTCTTCCCCTTTCTGTTTTGGTGCGTTTCCCGGGTATATATTACGCAATAAGGAGATGGCTGATCCAGAAAGAGGACGCTACGTTTGTCGTCTGGACAGCAGGTGGCGAAGCTGGGCGGCGGCGGCGGCGGCGGCGGCGGGCTGGACACCCACCACGAGCTATCCGTACATACACTCGGTATGAGGTGGCGGGAAGCCAAGGCAGGCAATGCAAGTTCGCAACAAACGGCACATTGTGGAAAATCCCAACGCCGCTATAAAATTTTCAAGGTACGATTACCAACATTGTGGGCTGCTTTCATGCATGAGAGGACTAGTTGGGGACACACCCAAGAAGTGGACTGGCTGAGTTGAGGGCTGGGGAGGCTTGCCTCGGGGCGGACGTTGCCACTGGAAGTGATGTGGAAGCAAGTAGAACAAACTGAGAGAAATATCTGTTTGGCACATTAGAAGAGGACTGATTGGGTAAATGTCCGGTGAGAGCATGTGAGTCGTACAGGTCACGGCAACGTCTAGTCACACAGGGACTCGTCCAAATCACATCAGAGAAAGTAGTTAGCTCGATAAGACCAGCGAATGAGCAACCGGAGACATGCACAGTCTTCTTATACATGGCGAGTTTCTTTATACATTACGAGCTGCGGACATCGCAGTCGACATGTTCAATGCAATATCGGTGGTACGGCCTCATCAGGGAACATGGGATCGCGATGGGGTGCCGATCAACAAGGTGGACGCGGAATTGGCCTCGCGCTGTCAGCGAGAAAAAACAGCTGAAGATGGTTAGAGTTTGGGCAGCCATCGAATGGTTTCCCAGCATAATCCAGCATAATCATGGTTCCGCTATTCATGCCATATGCACGCCAAACGTCCAGTTACTTGGTAAATGCCGAATGTGCTGTCACGCAAGCCCAAGCTTCCAGGATAGGGTCAAGACGACCCGAGGACCAAAGAGAGGGAGGATTACACGAAGGAACAACAAAGTGCAGAGTCACAGTGTTACAAAGGGAAAAAGAGGTGGCAGAGAAGAGATGGAAGCCTACGTCGTACGATGCGCAGGATCGCCGCCTATACAGGGCTGCAGTTATACATGTGTGCGGCCACACCCAGGTTTGTTAGTTCCTTGGTGGTAGTGGACAAGGCAACGAGGCAAGAGAAGTCGTTGCCAGATACACGCCCCTTGATCACGAAAGGTAAGCCACGGGTGTGCTATTTTTGAATTACGAAAGGACCCAGAGATGACGACAGTAGAGAGATGATATTCGGTCAGAGTCGGAGTCTAGTGACGGGCAACCATGTGGCACAAATCACAACTAGGCCGTGTATGACCCGAACCCCCACCAATGCTAGTGCAGGCACATGTCTTGCTCTGGTATCACGCAAATGTAGCACAGGCTGGGGATTGATATTGCCTGGCTTGCTGATTTGGTGATTTGTGTCTTTTGCATGACATGTAAATATTCATCACTTGTGCCCGGAAGCGGGGGAGGTAAATGAATGAATGACTGCGGAGATTCGCGGCCAAGTGCTCGTGTAAAAGGCGCGGGGGACAATGGGGACAATAGCTCACGCCCCCCCTTGTATCTGCGCTGTCAAAGTCGCTTGGAATTCTTCTTCGTCTGATTTCCTGTTCCCATTTAGACACATGTATCAAGGAATACGCAAATTTCTTGCAAAATTTTTGTTTTACGAACGGAGCTAAAATGCTCGTCACGAATTACGGCGTGCATTAGGGCGGTGCAGGTTATTGGGAACAAAGTTGGAAAAGGCAAAGAGGCTCTCCTTTGTGGCTGGTGGTTGGGCTTTTCTTTTGTTTTTCCAGCGACCTTTTTCTCTCTCTTACCGCATAAAAGGTGGCTCATTACTGGGGCTGAGGCTGGCTGGGCACCTGGGCTCCTCGTATTCATGTACCACGTATATGCAGGCACCGACTCCATATTACCATCCATCCATCCATCCAACCATGCAACCATTCACAAGCCCATCCACTGCCATCCTACTCATCCATTGTTCGCTTGGCTGGCTTGGCCAACAATTCATCAAGAGAGAGGAAACGCTGCGGCCCGGTTCTTCTTCAGCGTTCTGGCGAATCCACAACGGCACCACTTGATCGCCTCGCAAACAGGGTTCGGTCGAGAGGAAGGATCCAGTATGCTGACCAACGATGAGCAAAAGATGCAAAGAAAACGCCTCGAGATGACTCTTTCATGACGATTCGAATCTTGGAGATAACGAATGAGGCAGAAGACGACCGAGATTGGAGTTGCAGACATTATTCCCGCTGTTTCACCAGTCAACTACCGACCCCGCCGTGCAGTAGTTGAGTAGTCAACACGACCGCCAAGGCACAGAAAAGGCTGTGGATAAGAAAAACTCTAATAACAGCATCATATTATCAAGCGGAACGAGATGAGCGACTTGGCAAAGAAAAGGCATTGTCTCCGGTCATTCCTGCTGCCTCAGCCCTGCCAGCTCAGCATCTCCACGCGTCGTCATGCCGTCGTCTTTGCGACAGGCAGCTGAACCCGAGAGGCGGGAAACGAGACCAACAAAAAAGAGGCATATCTATTAAAATTGGATTCATCTCGTACAAGGCGTGCCACACACAATCACCATCACTGTGCCCGTTGCTCCGTACACGGGCTGGCCAGCCTGCGGACTTGCTCCGGCAGGTCCGTCATCATGATTGTAGCAAACACACACACCGCTCACACGGTGTCACGGCCGCCGGACAGCCCTGCCATGTTCGGGATTCAATCCCCGACTCGACTCCTTCTTCGCAACCAGCCTGCTTTCTCCCCATCCCCCTCCATGCCGCCCCATTCAGAGGCCGTATATCCGTACTTACCGGTAATAGCTTATTCGACAAGCGAGCATCCAGTACCGTCATACAAAAAAAATTCGAGATGGCGGCCCAAGGTATTGACTGACTGACAAGCCACACCCTTGCCGAGAGAGTGCTAAAAAAAGACATGCCGTACACGGGCGGCTACGGGTATCCGGTGGGCGGCAAGCCAGGATTAACAGTGAAATGAATCCACAAGCAATGGGCAAAACGGGCAACTACCGGTACGGCATTAAAATTTATTCCACGCGGTGATGACTCTCGACATGGACAGCAAGAGGGACAGGAAGCGGACGAAATCAATTGCTGGGTGCTGGGGAACCAAGCACAGCCGCTGCAGAAGCAAAGTGGTGACAGACGTCATCCGCAGACAGCCACGGCCGGCCGGCTATCCACATGCAGCTCTTGCTAGAAGCGAGAATAACTAATAACAAGACGCATCAAAAGCACTATGCATTCTTAGGATGAGCAACGCGGGAGAAGGACCAAAAAAAAAACAGTGTGGTGGCCGTGACCAGTCAAATGCCCACAACACGGAAAAGCACAGCGCGACACTACTGCACGGGTTACTATCAGTACACGAGAATGGCCGCAGCACTCTCTGGCGCTTCAGCAGCCAAAAGGAAAATCACTTCCCAACCTCGTAAACTGTCTCTCGTTCAGGCCGTCATCGTAACTACCTCGTACCTGTCAGAAAAGGACGTACGATTGATGCATGTCTCTTTTTGAGCTGGTCTTGTTTTCCGGCCACCTCTCTCAGTGGCCAGTTGCCAGCCTACCAGCCTGCAGCGCCGAAAAGGATCATCGCCAACGCACACAAGAACGGAGTTGCGGCGTACGACTACTCTTTTTAAGTGGTACCGGGTTTCCAGCACCCCCCCACGAAGGGCACGCAGCATACTGTACTCCTTGCCGCCCTTTTCGAGGCTTGATGGCTTGTTGCTACAGCCTACGCAGTGCCTTGAACGATTTCTGGCTCGCCCTGAGTCGATGACCCTACACGGGTGGTCGGTGCTGGATTCCTAGCCCCAGCGCCCTAAATAGCTTATGATGTGCTGGATACGAACAGGGTGCTTCGTATACAATTAAAAAAGAAGCCGGGCTCGTTGTGATGACAGTTGCCAATATCGACTAGTCAGAAGCAAAGCCTGGATATGCCTGGTGTTGCACCAAAGCGGTGGGAATGTGAGGTGCACAGCGCTCTTTTTTTTCCTGCGGTCATGTAACTCTGGCTCATCCCAGCAGCAGCCAGCTTTTCCCAGCCATCAGAAGAACAGACAAGAGGTTGGATTACTGGCCACTGGGAAGACAAGAGAGAAAAAGTCACGGCGCCTGCATGACCCCCCGGGCATCATCCATTGGTGAAACAATGGCCGAATGGAAACAAAGGAAAGTCTGTGGTTCGTCAACGGCCAAAGAAAACGCAGGCGCTAGAGTTCCTTTCTAGGTTTAGGCGGAGCGGGGACTCTTTCCATTGTGTGCAAAGCTACTTTTACTTGCCGCTATTAGACATCTTGTGAAAAAGATCCTTGGTGGCCAACCATTTCTCCATTTTATTAACCAAGCGAAAGAAGGGGTGGGGGTGCGTGGTGGAGCGTGCACTGCCGACCAAGATTTCCGGAAGCCGTCACAGCCATCCACTTGACAGCCAGCAACAGGGCTGCTCATCAATGACCAACCTCCCAACTCCCAATCAGACGGGATCGCAGGGGTGTGGAAGGGGGGGTGTGCCGCTCAAGTCCCGGACCTGAACTACTGCAGGGTTTATTTACAGGCACATGCTGGCTGGTACCTCCAGCAGCCGGGCTCGTATCATGCCATGGGCGGCTGGGTATCCATGTCGGGAACCACGCTTCTCTTGCGCTAGACAGAGAGAGACGAGAGAGAGAGAGAGACCTGGAAGAGACAGACTGGTACGAAGTACCACTGCAACGCAACGGGCGCCAAAATGTCTGTTTGTTGGCCGAGCCCCGGCGCAGCCTGGGGTGTATGTATGATGGGCGAACAGACGTATAAGGACCCCAGGCTTCCTCCTCATCCTCCTCCTATCCTCAAGCAAACTACTCTCAACTTTGTTGTGTACAAATAAGCTCTCCGTCTCTCGTTCTTCATCTATTCTTGCTTCCCTTTCTCATCCACCCCCCTCTCGTTACCACCACATTCGCTTCCTTCTCCATCAGCTCTGCCCTTACTGCGAGCTCATCCCTACCAAAGACGATGAAGACCACCGTCCTCATCTCGGCCCTGGCCGCAGGCGCCTACGCCTGGACCTACCCCGACTGCGAGCATGATGGCTGCTACCGCAACCTCATCGACCCACGCTACGCCGGCGAGGCTCCGGGTTTCTGTATCGGCTGGATCGCCGGCACCACGACGGACGCGGCGGCCATTCCCACCCAGTACCGCAACTGCCCCGGCGTGTCGGCCCTCTCGTCGGCCTGCTCCTGCATCGCTTACACGGCCACCCACACGTCGAGCACCCCGCCCCCGGCCACCAGCACCTCGACGCCGCCTCCAGTGACGAGCACCACCATTCAGACGACGACTACGCCTCCTCCCGTCACTTCCACCTCTACTACCGTCTCCACCACCACCGCTCCTCCCACTACCTCGTCTGAGACTAAAGTCACTACCAGCAGCTCGACGACCAGCTGCACCACTGAGACCGAGACGTCGACTCCTCCTCCCGTGATCAGCAGCACCACCAAGACGAAGACTACTACTCCTCCCGTGTCTAGCAGCTCGTCCGTCGTCACCACCTCGACTCCTCCTCCCGTGATCAGCAGCACCACCACCAAGACGGAGACTACTACTCCTCCCGTGTCTAGCAGCTCGTCCGTTGTCACCACCTCGACTCCTCCCGCCACTTCTTCCGAGACTCAGGTCACCACCAGCAGCACGCCGGTGACTACGCAGCCTCCTACCACCAAGTGGACGACGTCGACTGTCTTCACCACTTCCACTCATACCATCACTAAGTGCCCTCCCACCGTGACGAACTGCCCAGCCTCGTCGACCATCACCGTCACCTCGACTATCCCGGTTTCGACCACCGTGTGCCCCGTTACCAGCACCGAGGTCCCTACTACCAGCACCCATGTTCCCAGCACCAGCTCCCCTGCGCAGAGCACCTCGACTGGCTCGACCAACACGGCCGTCACCACGCAGCCGCCCGCGTCGACTACGCAATGGACTACCTCGACCGTCTTCACCACCACCACGCAGACCATTACCAAGTGCCATCCCACAGTCACTAACTGCCCGGCCTCGTCGACCGTCGTTGTCACCTCGACCATTTCTCTGTCGACCACCGTCTGCCCCGTCACCAGCACCGAGGTCGTGCCCACCACCAAGCCGTCCAGCTCGCCTGCCGAGAGCAGCTCTGTGCCCCCTTCGACCACCGGCGTCGTCACTACGCAGCCGCCCGCGACGACCACTCAATGGACCACCTCGACCGTCTTCACCACTAGCACGAAGACCATCACCAACTGCCACCCCACAGTCACTGACTGCCCGGCTTCGTCGACTGTCGTCGTCACCTCGACCATTTCTCTGTCGACCACCGTCTGCCCTGTGACCAGCACCGAGATTCCTCCTCCTCCTCCTCCTCCTGGCTCTACCCAGGTGCCTCCTCCTCCTCCTGG
>JAPFSE010000913.1:0-53077 GCA_030777785.1 Beauveria caledonica | reverse complement strand
CCCCCCCCTCCACTCCCCTGCGTTGGAGGGGCCAAGTTCCAGTTTGGGCAGGCGGTGGGGGTTTTACAGCAGGATTCACCGTATCCTACAAAGTCGACCAACCCCTTCCATTCCATGGATTTTGCTTACAGTGCATGATTTGCACATGGCCTTCATATTTACCTTTAAAAACGGACTATTGACTTCTCCACCTCCCACCAGTCCTCTCGCAACGCATCTAGGAGCGACGCTTTAGGTAGAAGTAGCATGTCCCGAATTCAATCATCTTCAATGTAAGCGTCATCCGAGAGGTGCATCTAGACAGCTGGTGGAAATGAAAGCAGTCAACCCAAGTTGTAAGTGAAAGTATATACAGCTGGTTTGCGGCTTTGGCTACGTATAGCACTACATTGCAATACCAGCATTCAGTGTATCAACGGAACGCAGTCGAGATGGATAATCGTCTCTGTCATTATACATGTACAGCCAGACGGTTCAAGACGGCTGGCGTTTAATATTCTAGAGCAGTATCCGGACGGGCGCTGAGACACGCCGGGCCCTCCGTATCTCGATAACCATGTTTTGTTGTGTTTTCACAAACGAGTCTGTGTACAGAAAACCAAAAAGGAAATAAACCGGTAAAGAAGTATGTCCCAACACCAGGCCCCGTGAACAATAATAAAAGAGTATGTAAAAAGCTCCAGTCCTCAATTAACCCAGATAAAATCAAGTTCGCCAGTTCATGACTTGAAAATGCACAAGGTAACAAGGAAAAAGTAAGACACCACGGTCAGGCAAACTACATTTAGTAGAAGCTCTCTACCATGGTGTCCTTCATGTTGGTGTTGATGTTACTGGGTCCGTTGCCGTCGCCGAGGCGGAAGACGCTCTCAATGACGGACAGCTCGGTGGCGGTGGTGTCGAGGCCGGTGACGGCCAGCCAGTCATTGACGACCATGCCGGCGCCGACAACGTTGCTGCCGCGGTTGACGGAGCCGGCGACGAGCGGCACCTGGAGGAGACTCGAGAGCTCGTCCTGGTCCTGGATGCTCGTCTTGGGGTGGACGAGACCGCCTTGGTTGGAAAGGCTCATGTAGGAGCCTACGAGGACGTGATCAGCGACGGTCTGGCGAAAGACCTCGACGCCGAGTACGTCGGCGATGATCTCCTCGGTCTCACGCTCGAGATCCGGGTGGATGAGGGCGATGTGATCGTTGGCGGCAATGACGTTACCAAGGGCTGAGAGGCGCTCCTCAATGCGCTGGATACGCACGGCATCGGGCAGGGAGTTGCGCAGGTGCTGCAGCTCCTGGTCCGACGTGGTCGTGGGCACGAGCAGGCCCTTGCGGTTGCCGGCGGTGAGGCGGCCAATGATGCGCGTGCCGGCAATGGTGGTGCGCACAATGGGGATGACATCTTGCAGCTCGGCTTCGAAGACGCTGTAAAAGTTTTCGCTGGCGCCCTGAGAGACGAGGGCATACGAGTTTGTGAGTGTGGAAAAAACACCAACCCTGCGGGAAGAGTGTTAGCGAGCAGGTTCCTGTGCAGTGGCAGTATCCGTAGCGGTGCTCAATTCTCGTCTTCTTTCCCCATTGCAAATTCCTAAAGCTTGGATAGCTTAAACCACATGCAGCGTCTTGTCGTCTCGCGCAGAGGGATTTGCGAGCTGCAGCGCGCCGTGAGGCGGGGTCTTGTGATGGCGGGGAAGCAGTAGACAACAAAAACAAGATAGCTTGGTCCAGCCGGGATCAGGGCATTACAGAAACGTACTCGTTGGAGTTTTCAAATTGGGCGCGGACAGCCATGATTTTGAGACTTGCGTGATTAGGCTGGTAGAAAAGTTGCTGTGTGTAGAGATTGACGATTTGAGGTTGTTGAAGAGAGAAGAGCCACCCCGCAGACGGATAGATTTTTTTCTACCAAAGGGTGCTAAGATTGGTTGTTTTTTTTTCTGGTCAGTTTTCTGTAGTGGAGCGGACTTAGAGCCTTTTATCCATCTCTTGCAGCGTGTCGTGGGAGCCTTTGCAACACCGTCTGTTTACACGCTTGCCAAATTTGATTCGAGCGGTATTCTACTTTTTCAGGCCTGGTTTGGATGCTTACTGTAGGTGTTTGCAGGCCCATGGGCATTACCAAGCATGCATTCGGAGTCATCATGAGGTGCCACACGCAACAGAGATGCGTTTATTAGCGCCTGCAGGCCCTGTAAATCTCCCTCTGTCCCGCTGTGGCTGTCCCCTACCTAGGTAAGGTGCCTACCTAGGTACCTACCAGGCATGCCAGGCTGCCAGCTGTGACTCAATCCAAGACCCGCGCGACAAGGTCAGCCCCGCACCATCTCCAGCGATGACTCTTATTGCCGCCACCAGTTTTACCAATTCAGTAAAGTCATTCTTCGTCATTCTTGGCTTGGCCAGAAGGAGAAAAGATGATTTTCCGCGAAATGGGTAACGAAACGCCCATCGACGATGATCCGAGAATACTTCTTGTCAACTGTGAGATGGTGCCCTTCTCCATCTACGTTCCTGGAAGTCATCGCCACCCAGACGCCTGCTTCACAAGGTAAGCTTCGTCTGCATAATCAGTAGATTCAAATCGTCTTCATGTAAAAGTATGAGTGATCCTTCTTCTGGCCCAATTATACCTAGATTATATGTACCATACGTTCGTCTTCTTCATCTGGCCATCTCATTTCGCTCACCACGGTTCGCTCTTCCTGGTATCAACATTTCCCTCCACACACAAATCAAAACACTACACACGAAACATAGGAAACCACCCTCTCTTGAATATATTTGGATAAATGCCATGTGTATGCTCACGCTAGATGCTTAAAGAGTCCACACCGGCGCTTTGATCAGCACCTGCCGGCCCTTGACTTCCAAGGCCACGAATCCGGCAAAGCGAACTCTCCCGGGTTCCTTCATGGCAGCTGCGCGTCTGTTAGCTCCCATTTTGTTTGTCTTGTCTGGTCTTGTGGCTTACTCGGCTTGCTCTTCTGGCCCTTGCCACCCTTTTCGACGACTTCTTCCAGCTCCGGCTCCGAGCCGGATTGGTTCACTCCAGTCAGAAGTGGCAGCTCCCCCTTCTCCACCTCCATCAGATTTGGCTGGAACAAATCGGCTGGCATCGGATACCAAATGGAAACGTCGCGGCTCTCTAGCGGCAAGTTTGCCGCCACACCGATGGCCAGTTCCACAATCATCGATGTACTGCCTTCGACACCAGGAGGCGGAGGGTCCGTCAGATGTGAATGAAGGTACGCCACAAGGTTAGCCGTGGCCACCTGGATGAGAGCGGCTCTGTTCTCAGTCGCTTGCGCATTGGGCTTCTTTTGCAGGCCGTCCAATGTCGCCATGCGCCAGTTGACAACCTTGGTCGTCTGGGCATCAAACTCCTCCGGTCGGTGCATGATATGCGTATTGCCGCGGATGCCCATCTCGATCTCCTTCAACTGGGCGCTCAAGTGCGGGTCAAGATCGGGGTGGAAGCATTTGTCAAACAGCTCAGTGACGAGCCAACGCGAGATAACGGCGCGTCCGACCGCAGTCATTTCCTGCTTGCCCGTCTTGAGCGCATCAGGACTGACGAATTTGTCTAGCCAAGGGGGAACAATCTGCCATTCTTTGCGAATGTTAAAGGAGAGGTTCTGGATGGCACCGTTCAGACGGCTAAAACGTGTAGCGTATTCGCTGTCGTCCAGGGCCGTCCTCGACTGTGATAGGCGCTGGTTGGCAACAGCATTCTGCAGTTGCTCAACTTGTCCATTCAGCTGCTCAATCTGAGATTTGCCGTCAAAATACAGACGCTTGACGTTTTTATATTTCGTGACTGCAAAGTTGGGCACATGTTAGCCGCTAGGTGCCTTCATAACAGCTCACCACTTACGCAGTTCTCTGAAAGCCTTTTCGTTGTCGACCTCCTTTTCCGCAGTCGGCTGAGGCGTCTCACGGCCTTGGTCTGTCCCCTCAAAATGGCGGCCATCGCCACGGTAGGCGGGTTGGCTGCTGGCGGCGCCGGGTCCCTGCGGCGGCAGAGGACTAGCGGTGGCCAGACCAGCATTGCTGTGACGGTAGCCAGGAGGGTGGCCCGTAGTGGGCTGCTCGGCCTCGTTGCTTCGTCGGGAACTCTGAGGTGGCATGTCGGGCTGTTGCTGGTTCACGTGCTGTGCAGATCCAAGCTGTATAGCCTGGGGAGTGTTTCGTAGATCTTGTTCGTAGGCAGAAGATTCATGCGATAGCTGAGACGCAGTCTCGGGATTTTGCGAACCTGGATAGCAGGCCGGGGGGAGTCGCCCGTCTGCCGTCTGCTGCAAGAGGATTTGCTGGTGAAGCTGTTGCTGCTGCGTAGATTGCGACGGAATATCAAAGTGAGCCTGATTATTTTCGGACTGCAGCTGCTGTTCCTGAGAAATGATCTGGCCAGGGCCTTGCTGCAGAATCTGCTGGTATTGGTGAGGCGTTGCGTGCGGGTGCGGTTGGTATACGCCTTCGTCAAATGAGGAATTATCGAGATCGTCACTGGGAACAGGGCGAAGAGTGCTAACAAGCGGCGGGATTCGGGAGTCCTAAAAGGTGCATGTCAGTGGGCGGTGTGTTTGTTGAGTTGGCGTTTGGCAAGGTTCAGTCAAAGCCTAACAGGAGCCTCGGACTACAACGGCTTCTTTGTGATGGGGTACATGGGGTTCTCGCAGGGGAAAGTAGTTGTGTGCAGAAAGCATTCGAATGAATGAATCCAAAATGAGCAGCTGGGATGTGGAGTGCGGATGGGTTGGGTTCAGGCTGGCTGGGTGCTTACTCTCTTGTTTGACGAGCGGCGGCCTAAGAAGCCAACGATGTTGTCGTGTTGCTGGCTGGCGGGTGCGTGCGAGCTGTTCTGGCTGCTGCTGTTATTATCAGAGCTATTACGACCAGAGCCGAAGATACCCTTGATGATGTGCAGCTTGCGGTTTGTACGTTGCTTTTCGGGGGCGGGCTGGGGAGGAGGCTGATGTTGAAGCTGTTGCTGTTGGAAGCTTGCGGGGCTGGGCAGGTCGTCGACGGAGCTGGTAGCGATGCCGTATACCTGCTGCTGATGCGGAGGCGGCTGGTGCTGCTGGAGGAGAGAGCTTTGCGAGGGATAGCGGAGGCTCTGTGATCGATTCACCGTCTGATCGGCAAACTCAGAAAGTTGCTGCTGCTGGCGGGCATCAAACACGAAATCACCGCCCGGGTGCTGCTGGAGAGGCGAGGGGTTATTATTAGTGGCCGATGCGGTGGAGGTTGCGCTGTAGAGGTGAGGCGGGGGAGCTGGCGCCTGCGACTGTGCCTGGTTTGACTGTGCCTGGTGCAACTGCGCCTGTTGTTGTTGCTGCAAAGTCGGCACCTGCTGCTTTGGAAGCTTGCTGGATCCGGGACCTTGTAAAATTGGTAAACCCTGTTGCTGCTGTTGCTGTTGCATCTGTTGCTGCAATTGCTGTTGCTGCTGCTGGCGGACGTCAATGGCTTCGTGAGGACTGCCCGCCGACGACGACAAGGCAGACTGCGCATCCAAGCCTGAGCCAGCCGCATCGCCGACACCGCTGCTTTGGATTCCAGCAGCAGCCTGCTCTGGGTGACCGTGCTGCGAGCGGTTGCCGTGCTTCCCCAGACGTCCAAACGTTGGCATCAGGGCGTGTATCTGTCCTGTCTGGAGGTTTGAGGAGGGATGGGGGGGGGCGTTGCGACAGAGGGGGGGTGTCTACGGACGTTCCCAAGGGGCAAGGAAGAACACGTTGAAACCGAGAAGCTCGTCTAAAAAAAGAATGCCGATGATGGGGGGAAGAGGAAGATGGAAGCGATACAGAATCGACCAGCACACGCAGAGAAATGGGGAGAGAGGCGCAGCTCTGGATCTTTGGGTGGGATGGTGACGGTTTGCGGCGTCTTTGGCTACCTACCTAGCTAGGTAGCAATAACAAGCTGCGTCGTGGTTCATGGTTGGAGCTATAGCTTTCTAGGTCAGCACTTTTTACCCCAGGCGAATGCTATAATTAATCCGCTCCCTTTTTTAAGCGGGCTCTATCTTTTCTTCTTTTCCTGCCAGGTAGATGCCTGCTTTTTTGTGAATATCCTTCTCCAAGTAGCAGCACGTCGTAACTACCTAGGTAGGTACTGGTAAGTAGCTTTCTCGGCCTAATTACTTTTTGCCTGCCCGGCGGCCCAGTTTCCTCAGTCCTTGCCACGACTCGAAATCGCGCCTTGGGCTGTAAGCCATGCTGATAGGGGCATCTTTCTGTGCTGCTGGCTGCATCTTGGTCAACAGTGATCTGTAGAGGTACTTCAGTGCCCGACTATTACTGGTTACCTACAGCCTATAAGCTATTTATCTGGGAGGTTGTGAGCTACCAATGCGCCGATTGGTTCATAATTTCCAAGCTCCCCGCCATCATCTGCCACAACTACAAAGTACTGCCCTCTTTCATTGTCTCAACCAACTGTCCAACTCTGCCTCTCCTCGTCACACAGTCTGATCTCCCACCTGTTTCGGACTGGTCATCCAGAAAGCCTCGTCGCTTTCTCCTCAACGTGTCGCCATGCCACTGGTCTCCCTCGAGTCGGCGACCATGGATTCTAGCCTCGTGGCTGTGTTCGGACCTGCAATGAGCGTTAGACCCACGAAATCGTGCTGCAGGTTGCCGCTCAATGATGCTCATCTCCGCCTGTTCTCGTATCTATCTACGGAGCACGGCTTGCAACCCGAATGTGTACAGATCTACGGTCTTGGCCACCGTGCCGCAAGGGGTCTTCGGCGCAGCATTAAAATCAGAAAACCACACTAAGAAAAAGCAGAAACACTGTTCCGAAAGACGGCTCCTCAGCTCCTTTCTGCTCCTCCTGTCCGTGGTGCCTGTTCATCCCAGAACAATCTCAGTAATGAAGATCCATGCCCACCAAATTACACTGTGACTGGGGCGCCACCGCTCACCCTTGTGCCTGTAGGCTGTTACTTTATCCAGTGTCATATTTGATAGACGCCTTTCACGGGCAGTGCAGTACCTTAGTTGAATGTTTTCTTCTCTCGTTTTTGCGGGTGAGCCGCCAAGAGATTGTCCCAAGAGTCCAACCTGCAGGAATGCTACCCAATGCCTGGCTCAACGCATGTTCTATCTTTAGGAGCTGCGAGTTGAGGCTGTGTTTCCAAACGGACAGCACGCGTGTGAGCAAGTCATCAGCCGCCGCATGAGCCCCCAAATAAGACTCCTCACAGTTTAGTGCTAATGGGATCTGTGCATGCATGACAATCTTATCGGGAATATGGTCTTGATCGACAACGCTGCAAATGTCACAGCCACAAATCATTAATTTCGTGATTATTGAGTGTTAGATTAGGTCTTCCATATACGTTCCATTTATATCAAAACACTAATGACTCGTTGTGCCCGTCTTGCCAGGATATAAGATCAAGGGTTACATGGCACCCCTCAGTCCACCGAGCAAAGCCAATCCAATAAAAATGGCTAATACGGCGATGCTGATCCGGCGCAGTATGGGCTTCTCGGCACCGATCTCTGCCCACTGGCGATTCGCATCGGCAAGATGGCCCTTGATCTGTTCGTGTCCAAGCTTGTAGTAGACCATGCCGCCCAGCGCAATCGAGTAGCCAAAGAATTGGAGCGCCGTGACCTGCGATCCAAAAATAACCATGGACGCGACGACGAGCAAGATATCCTTGAGCACGCCACAGATTGTCAGCACAACGGCCGAGGTCTTGCCAATCAGTAGCACCAAGGAGACGTTGAGCATAAAGGCGCAGAGGCCATTGAGGAAAAAGGTAGACAGACCGACATCGAGCACCTCGGCCACGGTGCACCGGGGTACCTCTGTGACGAGGGCGATGACGCCGTTTAGCGCGGCGCACACGGGCGCAAAGTAGTAGAGCGAGACGAGGGGATCCATCTTGAGGTCGCCCGACAGCAGGCGCTGGACCATGGTCAGGCGCAAGGCCTCGAACATGACGCCGCCGAGCTGAATGAGGAAGCCGGCGAGGACAAAGTCAATCTCGCCGATCGAAGCAATGATGACGCCGAGGACGATGATGGATACATTGGCGGCCTGCTTGAGCGTGGGCTGGGAGACGCCAAGGGCCCAGCCGGCGAGGAGGACGGCCATGGGCGTCGTGGCCTTGAGCATCTGGATAAAGGACACGGAGAGGTACAGGTATGCGATATTGCTCAGAATGAGACTGACGCTGAAGAAGACGCCGATGGGCACGACGGCGCGCAGGTAAATGCGACCCGTCATCTTGACGGCCTTGCGGCTGTCAAGCATGGTGGTGTAGCGCGCCATGATTTGGGTCACGACGGTGGCAAAGAAGAGGTGATATGTTGTGAGGATGACGGGATATCCTGGCTGGTGTGTCAGTATGAATGTGTACCGTATGGTATGGGCACATACTGAATTTGAGCGTGTCAAGCACCCATTTGTTAAACAAAATCACCAGCGAGGAAAAGGAGATCCAGGCCCTGCACGCACATGTCAGCACAGCCAACGCTACCATGGCCGACTCCGATGGCTTCTCACTCACACAACATAGAGCCACGGCGGGAGGACCATGCCAGCCGGTTTGCTCGCTTCGGCGTCCGGGTTCACCGTGGGCAGCATCGACGAGGGCTCCTCAACCAGACGCTCCATCTCGACGGCGTCGCCGCTCTTCTTGTCGTCGGCCATGGCGGCTGCGGTAGAGGGCACGCAAGCAACGATGTGTCTGGAGTACGCTCTGCGCCAGTTGCTGGTCCAATGGCGAGATTCTGGCGACAGATGGCACGCGAGTCAAGATTTTGAACTGGTAGTTATGCCTTGCCCCTTCTGTGAAATTAGTACCATCTCTCAATAAAACGCTCCACCCAATCACCGAGCCGCCAAACGTCACACAGAATGGTCACCAACGGGACGCTAATAGTTGTGCTCCACCCGGGAGCACGGCCATCTCGTTTCAAGAGTCTGTTGGCTTGCTGTCAATCGGTTCATCAAATACATCAGTGGGGGCATCAAGTAAACATGAATTTGAGGACGCCTGACTCTAGTCGTCAGGCTGCATGGTGTGCGCAAAGAGTCTCTAAGCCACCTTTTCGTACCGGGTAGCGACATATATCATGGGACCAAGCACTCTGCCGTACATATTAAACAATGACCGTGTGATAAATCGGCCTGTTGCTTACGCAGTCTGTCACATGGTGTCGTTTGTTTGGATTCATAAACGGTGGTTGGTAATTCGCTTTGGTGGTGTAATGAAAACCCTCGTCGACGTGCCGGCTTGTCGTGTTTCTGACGGGACAAATCTCACCTTGATGCATTCTTTCAGCAGATCACACTAAACAAAATTGAAGGTAACTAGTCGAATTGTGATTTCGCTGCCTGCATCCATAGTTGCTTTACCCCAGCCTTTTTCTCTCGCTGCCAAGCCTCATGCCACGCTGCAACTGAATCGCCAGCGCGGGCCCCGCGGTCGCCCGAAAGTTGGGGTAAAACCCGTAGACGGCGGCGGCGTGCGGCGATGGTTTGGTGACTAACTACCGTCCCATTTCCGAAGCCAGTCAACACACACGGGCTTTTGGAATCGGCTAGCTGATAAGGCGCGCCCAACCTCGCCGTGACTTTGAGAAGCCGTTGATAAAGGCTTGCTTGGCCCCTCTCTCGAGAAACACCAACTCGCGTCTTGAACTTTGTTTCCGGGCGAAAACAGGAGAAGAAGAGTAACGCAGTTTCGTCGATCCTCTACCACGCACTTAAAGTGTACAAGACCTCGCATGCACCAATACCGTCGACCGATCAGCCATGCTTCTCGCTTCGCCGCTTACCGCCGCTGCGGTGCTCTTGCTGCTGGCGCTGATTCACCTGGTCCGATGCTTGCGATCCCCGCTCGCCAGACTACCCGGGCCATCCATTTCTAAATACACATCGCTGTGGCTGAAGTGGAACGAGATCAACGCGACCAGGACCATCTACATCCATGCGCTGCACCGCAGGTACGGGCCCGTGGTCCGGGTGGCGCCCAACGAGGTCGCCTTTACGTCGTGGGCCGCCATCAAGGAGATTTACTGCTCGGGTGGCAGCGGCTACGACAAGACGGAGTTTTACGACTTGTTCACCATTTATGGGCGACGGTGCGCGTCTTGTTCCGCCCTTGCAAGGAGCCCGAGGCTGACTCGAGGACAGTACCATGTTTACTACGCTGAAGAAGGCCGATGTAGGTTGTAGACTAAGGTGTTGGCTGTGCTTACTGCTAAACGAAGTTTGCAGCATGCGAAACGAAAGCGTATCCTTGCCGATCGATATGCAAACACCAACATCCTGAAAAGCGCCTCAATGGATGGTATCCAGGAACGGTCGGCTAAATTTGTGCGCCGTTGTACCTCTTCACCGGGCGCCGACGATGTTTTTGTGAGTAGCATTGGTTTTCATGCTCGGGGCTCAGCTAACCGTACTTCAGATGTGTATGTGCACGAGAGACGACACGGCTTCCCCAGCCACTGACTTGATTCAGCTTTACACGCCTATGCCTGCGATTGTGTTACCCATCATCTCTTCCACCCCCGCGGCACCGATTGCCTAGAGAATGAAAATGACGAGAACATGATGCATCAGGTAGCATCCGATGATAGTCTACAAAGTATGACTGATGAAACAGGGAATGCACAGTCTACAGTGATACTGACCTTTTGCTAGACCGTCTCATCTCTCACTACGCTCCAACGCTGCATCGTATTTTCGGCAGTGTCCTGTACTTGTTTGCAAAACCACGAGAAACGCCACTGGCCGACAACTATGTTCTGGAAACTAGCCAAAACCATGATCCTGCCACGTTCACGCTGATGAGCCGCCTAGAGGAGAAATCGGCCGAGCTGGAACCAATTGACATGGCGGCCGAGTGTCTCGACCACATGGCCGCCGGCATTGACACCACGGGAGACGGGCTGTGCTTCCTTTTGTGGGAGCTGTCGCAGCCGCGCTCGCTCAAGGTACAGGAAAAGCTAGCCAGAGAGCTTATTGCAAATCCCCAGGCGCCATTGGACCAGCTGCCGTATTTGGATGCTGTCGTGTGCGAGGGTCTTAGATGCTACCCCCCAATCCCCATGTCCCTTCCGCGGTACGTTCCGGAGGGTGGCCGCATGGTTGATGGCCACTGGCTGCCCGAGAAGACCGTTGCTAGCTGCCAGGCGTTTTCTGTGCACCGAATCAACGATGACTTGTTTTCTGAGCCGGACACTTTTGAGCCGGAGCGTTGGTTGCAACTAGACGGGGATGCGGATCGACGACGGTTGTTGTTTGCTTTTGCCAACGGCGGGAGAGGATGCATTGGGAAGCAGTAAGTAGTTCTGACTTCGCAGAAAATTTTACCGACGGCTAATGAGATTTTGCAGCTTGGCTCTTGCGGAAATGAAAACCTTGCTTCGAGATGTTTACTCTATATTCACCACTTTGCCAGAGGCGTCGATGAAGGAGGCAGCGATGGAAATGTCTGACCAGCTTATATCGGCTAGACCGATGGGACAACGGTGTCTGTTGCATTTTCGACCTCGACAAGGTAGCAGCAAATATTGAGAACGTTGCTTAGGACGAACCCTCGACGCATGTGGCGTGTGCTGGTGCGTTTGCACGACGAGAGTAGTAGAATGCCAAATGTCGTTCATGTCGCAGCGCTGTTCTTCGCTCGCAAGAATTGGTGACTAGAAGGGGCTGCAGCGCCGACACTGATTCAGTCAGTGCCGTTTCAAGGTGAGGCGACGAGTATCACAGCCGGCCTAGTCTAAGGCAGCAGCATGATGGCCTGGCAGCCGAGAGTGGCTTCAGTGCGGGTAGTCAGGCAGGCAGAGATGAACAATTTAGACGCTGCTGCCTTACACCACACCGGTTTTCGGAGACGATGAGTTTGTTGGACGCTGATAACGCTCCTCTTGTGATGGAGTGACCGGTTTGGTGTAGGATGGTGCAGTCAGCGCAATTTTGATAATTAGGCAGTTTTTTATAATAGAGCCCGTCTGAAGATGGTGTTTAACTTGCTAACCGATTACTGAAGGGAAGGTTTTTATCTCGCTGCAGCGACCTGTTAAAAAGTTGCAGGTGGTGAGGTACAGCAGCCATGCATGACATGACGATGGATGTGGTTTCCAACAATAAACTACTACGGCACTGTACAATCCGTACTTGACTGTGATGATACCATTTACCTAGGTACCCAATAATGCCGTCAACTGCCGCCAACTGCTTACCTTCTCCACTCAAACAAGAGCTGCCTCACCCACTCGCCCCTCCTTCTTTCGGCGCCACACTGTGCAACGCCGAAAACTCGCCCTACTTGCACTTGCCACATTGCCCAAGGTCGACTCATCTGCGCTGCACATTTTTTTCCTTCCTCCTTCTCCTCTTCACCCAACCGTGCCAACTGCCCGCACTGCGTTTCGCCAATCATCCAGCTCAGCTTTTTTATCCAGCCTGTAGACTGCGTTAATCGGTCACAGAGCGTCAGCCAGAATCTCTCGCACTCGAATTTATTTTCGACTCATCCCCGCTTCTAGCACCATCCGTCGTCCGCCCGCGCGAACCCCGACTCCCCTCCCGCGATCCGATTTTGCCTGGTCCCCCTTCCACGGCAGAAACAGATTATCCAGCAATACACTAGCTTGCCAGACTCGTTTATGTATCAGCACGACCAGTTTAACGTGTCCAGACACATCGTCGAGCTGCAGCCGTTCCATATACGGCGCAAACCTTCTTCTCCCGATATCAATTCCGACGGTTGACACTTATTCAACGCAAGAGTTCATGCCTACCATACTCAACACGAGACATTGTCCTCATAACTTCATGTCATTCAGAAGTAGTCATTTCTGATTCTTCTTTGTTCCCACCAGCTTCTACAGCATTTCCGCCCCATCGCTTCTCCAAGTCTTCATGACTGCTTTGTTCCTTCAGACCTCACCGAGTCCTGTTCATCAAGCCCGCAATATCCACTGAAAAAAATCACATTCTTCTACAGAAAGCCAAAAAAAATACCGCCATCATGGTTCTCGTCAACGTCAACCGCGAAGTTAGCGATAACTTCTATCGCTACAAGATGGATAAACTCATCACCAAGGTTGAGGGAAAAGGAAACGGCATCAAGACCGTTGTCGTCAACCTCGTCAACGTCGCCAAGGCCCTGAGCCGTGACCCCAACTACGTCATCAAGTACTTTGCCTTTGAGCTCGGAGCCCAGACCAACACCGACCCCAAGGATGACCGTTGGATCATCAACGGTGCCCACGAGGCTGCCAAACTCCAGGACCTTCTCGATGGATTTATCAAAAAGTTTGTCCTTTGCCGCGGCTGCAGCAACCCAGAGACTGTCGTCATCATCAAGGACCCTCGCATTATTCTCGACTGCAAAGCTTGTGGTCACCGCACCGATGTTGACATCCGCTTGAAGCTCTCTGGATTCATCATCAAGCACGAGAGCAAGAAGGGCAAGGGTAACAAGGCCGACAAGAAGGCTGCTCGCCGCGCCAAGAAGGAGGCCACTCAAAATGGCAATGTCTCTGGTGATGAGGGCTCCGACAATTCCGGCGAGAATGGCCAGAACGGCACCAATGGCCATGATGCTAGCGATGACGAATTTGATCGCGCGGCTCCCACCCTTGATAGCGACAACGAGGTCAGAGATGACGAGTGGGCCGTCGACATGAGCGAGGAAGCCGTCAAGGCCCGTCAGGCCCGCCTTCCTGATGAGTTCAAGAGCAAGCTCAACATTGATGATGATGAAGCCGGCGGCGACAGCGTCTATGACGAGCTTGGTCAGTGGATCCAGTCTCAGGCCATGGAGAAGGGTGGCATCGATAACGTCGACTCCATCCAGGTCTACGTCAAGGCCAAGGAGCTCGGCATCGAGGGCAAGCACAAGACTATCCAGGTCCTTGTCCAGACTCTGTTTGACAAGAACATTGTTACCCAGATTCCCAAGCGCGCTGCCATGATCAAGGAGATTGGCACTTCTGACAAGCATGAAAAGGCCCTTCTCGGTGGCACCGAGCGTCTCATGGGCTTCCTCGCTCAAGAGAACCCCGACGTCTACCCGCAGATTGTAAAGATTCTGCAGCTGTACTACCACAACGACCTAATCACAGAGGAGGTTGTCCTCCCTTGGGGTAAGAAAGCTAGTAAGAAGTACGCCGATCTTGCCGTCAGCAAGAAGGTGCGCAAATCTGCCGAGCCTTTCCTCAAGTGGCTTGAGGAGGCCGAGGAAGAGGAGTCATCGGAGGAGGAGGAGGAGTAGATTGACAAGAATCTGCCTGTTGTTTATTCCTCATCTCTACTATGTCAAAGCTGCAAAGAGCTTTGCTCATTACGCTATCACGCCTTTGCTTTGATGGAAAACGCAGAAGATCAATGTCTTGGTCATGTGCGAACTTTGAGCTACTTCTGATGGTATAAATTGAACTCCACTCGCTACAACTATTGTAATGCCCGTGAAATTTGATGTGCTCCCCCAAACACAAGAGAACCTGATGTCTTTTGGGTATCAACTAGGTTTCATTCGGCCCTTGCTCTCTTTCGTACCTTGTTGCATGCTGCGCTGGCCTGTGCCAAATTACTCCAAAACCAAAAGTTTAATAACGCATAGAAGATGAGCAACAACAGACCCATTCGTATCCGCATTTGTTTCCTTGCGTGCCATGTCTAGGGTTTCGCTACCGCATCTGCCATGTCAGCGTCCCCATTGGCCATCTCTTCTGTTTCCTCTTCCCCCCTGCCACCGCTACCGTCTTCCGAGCCACTCTCTTCCTCGTCGGCCTCGAGCCTGGTCTCTTCTATGGCCTCACCATCGTCATCGTCATCGCCCTCGGCAGAGGCGCTGGCGCCGCCCTTGTAGAGGAAAGTGCTCAGCTTCGCGGCGGCGTTGTCAACGTCCTCTTCCTTGTCGCCGGCTACGCCGATCATGGCGTCGTATACCTCACCGACCTGGTCGATCGCGGAACTCGGCGTGTCGACGAGGAAGTAGCGCGCCTCGAAATCCATGTCCTTGGCGAACTGCGCAGCCTGTGGGCACTAGTTAGTAACATATAATGTGCATGTGTGAGTGAGTGAGTGAGTGTGTGTGTGTGTGTATGCGTTGAGAGGAAAGCAGGAATAACGTACCTTGGTGTCAAGCTGGATAACGGGAATCTTGCCGGCTTCCGTCACAGCGTCGATTGCCTTGGTGGACGTGCCGTAGTGGCTGCCGTCGCGCTCGCCGTGCTCGACCAGGCGGTCACTATCGCGCAGCTGGTTAAATTCTGGCGCGCTGACAAAGTGAAGAGCCTTGCCGTTGGACTCGCCCTCGGCCGCGGCGCGCGTCGTGTGACGCACGACGAGCCCGAACACGCCCCTGTGCTTCTCCAGCAGCCGGGCCGCGACGACGCGGAGTGTTTCGTGCGAGGAGCTGGCGAGGATGACGGCCGCGCGGTTCGACGGCATGTCCTCCTCCGGCGCGGCGGCATCGTTGTTTCCGTCTTCTGCCTCGTCGTCGTCGACCTCGTCGGTCGGCTCCGCAAAGACGACGGCAATCTGCTGGGGGTCGTCAATCTTGTCAAAGGCGACAAGGCGCGTGCGGGCGGCGATGCGTAGCGCGCGCCAGCTCTTGCTCGATTTGCCGTGGACGGCGGCGGCCCGGGACGCGTCGCTGGCGGGCATGCCAATCTCAAAGTCGTCGTCGGCAATGGGCCGCTGGAAGTTCGCGAGCTCGGGGAGCTGGTAGCGCGCCGGCGGGCGGAGCTCGTCCATAGTCGCCGACGACGCGCTCCGGTCGAGGAACGCCATCGAGACGGCGCCGATGGGCATCGGGCGCAGGCGCTTGCTAGTGGCCATGCGCTCGGCCGACGACCTCGCCGCGACAAAGTCGGCCGCCGTCACAGGCTCCCGCTCTATGGGAGGACAGCTAGCCATCTTCCAGAACACCCAATTCTTGTCGCGCGCGAGCACCGTCTCCACCATGCGGAAAAAGTAAGGGCCGTCCAAGCCTTGCCGTAGATATTCGGATATCCGTCGCTTGGTATCTGTTGCCCATTTTGTCTGGAGAGCGCGTTAGTTTGTGATGCGGTAAAAGGCAGTGGATGCTTCTTACATCTTCCTCGCTCAGTTGTTCGCTGTATACAACAGCCTTGTTTGCGGTGGGTAGACCGGTAAGCTTTTTCTTTGCTTCGGCAGATAGAGACAGCAGAAACTCGGTTATAATGAGAGCTTGGACGAGGACATGTCGTCGGAACGACAAGTCACTTATCTGCGTGTGTCCAGTTAGCAAATATTTTAACGAGACAGAGAAAGAAATAGCCTACCTCGAGCTCGAATAGATCTTGACTTGTCAAGTACTTTGGGTTGAAAGCTTCCGCTATTGTTGTTGCGCCTTCGTCATTGCGCTTGCGCTTCAGCGATCTTTGGTCGTCGGCATGCAGGGATTCAAACGCCCTCATGGTCTCTTCTAGGCCGTGTTTAAATTGAGAAAATCTGGCGGAGTGGAAAAGCCTTGTCGGTTGACTGAAGCTTTCTTGTAGCGACCACAGCAAAGGGTACAGTTCCTCAGAGCTGAGGCGGCTGTTTCCTTCTTTGGGCCTGCCGTCTTTCGCGTCTGCCTTCTTCTCGCCGTTGGTCTCGGCGTCGACATCCATCTTTGTAGCATCGCCGTTTGCAGTCGTTTCGTACGTTGTCACATTTTCGACATGGTACTCGCCGCGTAGGTTGACCGAACTTCTGTCGCCTAGAGGAAAGCACTGGAACATGAAGATGAAGACGCGACCGCAGAAAGCGGTATCCTCTGCCCTTGAGAGTCGACGTAGAAGCTCATTACAGCTGCGAAGTATGACTAGTTTCTTTTGCGAAAAGTTCTTGGCAGTCATGCGCTCTCGTCGAGATTCAAGAAAATCAAAGATGTGGCGACATCCCGCAATTGTTTGGCTGTCGAGCAGCTCTTCCACAAGCCAAAATACAAGCGCTGGATCGCATTGGCCACCGTCGGAGAGTATAGAGAGAATGTCGAGAAAATTCCACATGCGCACAAATTTGGGAGAATCGATTGGAATTGAGGCCTTGGAAGCCGGTTAGATGACTGCTTTCGCGCTGAAGTTGTTTGTGACTGACTATCAATGCACCGAAAAGATCTCTCGATGCGCCTTCGACAATCGCGAATTGCCGGCTTTTTAGGTCTGCTACGGCTGCATCACTGTCTGCAGCCTCTTCTCCCTGTTGCGGCAGCGCCGCGTCAACCCGCGAGGTCAGGTCTGCAAAGTCGGGCTTGGTAAGCGCGGGCTCAACGCTCGATGACTGCTTGACTACGGAGGCCTCGTCCAGTAGACTGGAAAGCAGCTCCCCGAACGCATCAACGGAGGCCATGCGAGGCTTGTCCATATCTAGGGCAGGCATCGTAGGCGGTTAGGCCAAAGCTTCTCGGAGAGCGATTGTAGGTTTCGATGCGCCTCTGGGCCGTCCACCCCCAGCAGAAGATGGGCGCAAAGCTTGCAGAATCCGCCTTCTACTTGGCATCAATTTGGCGTTCAATGAATATCTTTGGCGTCGTTCGTCTTTTGATTCGTTTTCGTCTTGTTGAGATACAAATCTGCCAGGTTTCGGCTGGGGTGGTGACTGCGAGTTGCCTATGTAGCAGAAAATACGAGTCTCACGGAGCACAAAGGTACACAATAATGTAGGTGTAACCGGCGCTAAATCAAAGTACCGCAAGGTGTGTGGGTACATACAACAAACACCTACGCGCGAGCTAGCTGTCGCGAGGGCGAAATTTCGGAATCGCTGCGGCGGCCAGGTTCGAATCTCCATAGTAACCGACGTTAATCGCTTCTTACCTCGTTGACCACCGCGCGCAATTCTAAAGAGAATTCCAAGTACACCAAACCGATCGCAAGCTGCGCATCTCTCATGCCGTTGAGAATATAGATCATGCCCAACGCGAAGCGGCTCAAAAACAGCGCCGCTGCGAAGGCCAAGGCACCCATCCACCACGAAGAGCCTGCTGGTGAGCGCCTGACACCTGCAGAGGTCGAGGAGGAGGAGCACCAATTCGTGCAGGTGGCGCGGACGCACTGGTTAAAGACTACGAAGAAGAAGACCAGGGTCAAAGTCAAGAATGATGTACTCAAGCAAAGCATCTGGGAGGTTATCGAGCGAGACGGCTTCCAGCACAAGTCTTTGCTTCTCTTGGAAAGCTTGCAGACCTTGGAAAGGTAAGCAGATCGACAACTGCGGCGCAAAATGGTTGAATGCTAACGGATAGAAAGCTATCTATGGCCGGGCTACACAGAAGAAGCGTCCAATATCCACGTCTTGTTGATGGCGCTTATCATCAACGTCAAGCGCAGAGAGCACCTCGAGACTTGGAGTAAGTTTTGCCCACGAGATACCTTTTCAGCCCCCTCTAACCATGATAAAGCCCTATTTGAACAGAAACCCGAAGAGTTCTCTTCCTTCTTCCGCCGCGTATTGTCTCTGACGCTCGATCGAACCCTTGCGACGACCCTCCGAACAAATCTGCTCTGTTTCTTGATCCATGCCTTCCAGACTCTGGACTCTGGCATTGTGAGAAGAGAGTGCGCACCGCTAGTTTCTATTGGTATCTGGCACAACATTTCGACAGACCAGGAACGGGACCGGCTTCTGGACCAGACTACACAGCTGAGGAAATCTTGGAGAGCTGCCCAGAAGCGCTTCGACGCTGGAGACGATGCGACCAAAGCTCGTTTGCGCTTTGAGCGCTCCTGGCTGTACACCCTTCTCCTAGATTTCCTCAGCTTGCTTTATGAAGAGAACCGTAAATCAGGCAAGCTTCCTCGTCTTTTCCTCCCCAAAGGCACGCTAACATGCCTTACAGAGCAAGATCTATACTGCGAACGATTCATCGAGTTTGTGACGGATTTACAGAGCCAACTACCGACGAGGCGATACTTCAATGCCCTGCAAAATGATCTGAACCTTCTTCCAGCAATTAGGCTATCTGCCATGTATAACGACGAAGCAAATGGTCTCTTCCGCGATCTTCAAGCTCTGCTTACTCACTTTACATATTTCTCAATTGATGACCAGACCGGTGCTCAGCTTACTCGCGAAGAAGCTTACGAAAGGCATTGCAAGGCACTTGGAAAGCTTCAGCGCACTGCTCTCAAGCATTTTAAGGAGAAGCTCACTGTTCTTGCCCTGTCCAACTATGGCTCCATCGATAGGCGGGAGGAGCTAAATACTCTTCTTGAAATTTTGACTGATGACGAGGTTGCGTCCCTCGCTGGGTATCTGGGTATCAGAACGAAGTACCCAGAGGGCCTCGAGCTACCCGCAGGCCGCCAACTACAAATAGAGTGCATGCTCAGCACCTTTGAGCGGAAGAAGACGTTTCAAGAGCTTGCTCAGACCATGTCGATCGTCCCTACGGAGAACACCTTGTTCGATGCAAGCTTCCAAAGAGCAGATTCATATGACGGATCGCATCCACTGGCACTACCCAAACTAAATTTGCAATACCTGTCTGCTGGAGACTTCCTCTGGAGAGCCCTTATCCTTTACCGTTGTGAGTCGTTCTATGGTATCCGGAGAGATATCGAGACGGCACTCCGCCGGCTTCAGCCAGAGAGCAAGAAGCTTGGGGAGACACACTTTGCTGGTGTCTCTAAGATGGCCATACCAATCTCTAAGCCAGCTATCCTCGACGTCGTTCCTGCGCTGATTGGCGATTCGAAGCCTTCCATGGTCAAGGCCGAAGTCTCGTTTGATGTGAGAAAACTTGGTGATCATGTCCGCAAGGAGTGGGATTCTCTCCGCCCGGATGATGTGGTATTTCTGCTGTCAGTTAAACAGCCTGCAGACGATGCTGTCACGAATAGAGCCTCTCCAAGCGAGCTGGAAAGAATAGGTGTATCGTCAGTACGTGCTGCCGAGGTCATCCGCGTAACAGATGATAAGGGACGTCATGGACAGGAGCCCAGGAGCCGTGATAGCAAGCGCCGTATTGAGCTGAAGCTTGACTCGCAAACATATGCAAAGGATGCCGCTCTGGCAGCTGCAGGCAAACGAGACGTATATGGCAGTGTGAACCTGCTGCTGAGAAGAGGCCGTCGCGAAAACAACTTCAAGCCAGTTCTTGAATCTATCCGAAACCTCGTTCTCTCCGATGCGCCTCTGCCCAGCTGGCTTCATGAAGTGTTCTTGGGCTACGGTGATCCAGCCGGCGCAAGCTACAATAATCTACCAAGCCGAATCAAGACCGTCGATTACAACGATACGTTTTTGGAGTGGCAACATCTCATTGAGAGTCTGCCGGGCAAGACCTTGGAGCCAAGCGATGATGTGAGCGGTAGTTTCGGTCCACCTTACGTTTTGGAGACCCTAGACAAACCTGAAGTCCAAGTGCCAGCCAAGGCCTCGAAGAAGAGGCGCCGGGACGCCGATCCGGAGACGGCAGCGGAAATAGCGGCACTGAAAGTCACCACGTATAAGCCACCAAATCAAGGCCCGTACCCAGTCGATGCGCCCAAACTCAACTCTGTTCGCTTCACGCCGGCGCAGGTTGAGGCTATCATGTCCGGCTCACAACCTGGCTTGACAGTTGTCGTTGGGCCTCCAGGAACTGGTAAAACCGATGTGGCGACTCAAATCATTCACAATATCTACCATAACTTCCCCAAACAGAAGACACTCCTGATTGCGCACAGCAACCAGGCGTTGAACCAGCTTTTCGCCAAGATTATCGCACTCGATATCGATGAAAGACACTTGCTTCGACTTGGTCACGGCGAAGAGGAGCTTGCTGCCGAGGGAAGTTTTAGCAAACATGGTCGTGTTGACTCTTTCCTTGACAACCGCGCCCGCTTCTTGTTTGAGGTCAGGAAGCTAGCCAGCAGCCTAGGCGCTCCCGGTGCTCACGACAACTCTGCTGAGACGGCCGGATACTTTAACACGGTCTATATCCAGCCGGCCTGGAAAAAGTTTGAGCAGGTTTTCGGCGCGGATGAATCGTCTGTGGCGGAGATCATCGAAGCTTTCCCTTTCCACAGCTACTTTACAGATGCACCCCAGCCCCTCTTCCCGCCAGAAGTGGAGCGTGTTCAGATCATCGACATTGCCGAAGGCTGCTATAGACACATTGAGAAAATCTTTTCGGAACTGGCTGACATTCTGCCCTTTGAAATCTTGCGACGAGAGCGTGACAAGGCCAATTATCTACTGACGAGTGAAGCGCGAATCGTCGCGATGACTACTACACATGCGGCCATCAGGAGGGGAGAGATTGCTGCTCTTGGCTTCCGCTATGACAACGTCGTGATGGAAGAGGCTGCTCAAATCACGGAGATTGAGACTTTCATCCCGCTGGCGATGCAGAGGCCGGTCGATGGTGACGTACCTCTGCAGAGAGTTGTGCTGTGTGGTGACCACTTTCAGAATTCGCCTGTAATCCAGAGTCTTGCGTTCCGACACTATGCCAATCTGGAGCAGTCGCTGTTCTCGCGTTTCGTTAGACTCGGCGTACCGACGATTTCGCTCGATCAGCAGGGCCGTGCCCGCCCATCTATTGCTCGCCTGTACCAGTGGCGCTACCCCAAGCTGGATAACCTACCTGGCCTGAGCACCAAGACGGAATTCCAGCAAGCCAATGCTGGCTTCAAGTTTGATTTTCAGTTTATCAATGTACCCAAGTACAAGGGCAAGGGCGAGATGGAGCCGACGCTGCACTTTATTCAGAACTTGGGCGAGGCAGAGTATGCTGTTGCCATTTACCAGTACATGCGGCTTCTTGGATATCCAGCAGACAAGATCAGCATTCTCACGACATATGCTGGACAGAGAGCACTTGTTAGGGATGTGCTGTCACATCGTTGCGCGAGAAACCCAATCTTTGGTATGCCCAAGGCTGTTGCTACGGTAGACAAGTACCAGGGAGAGCAGAACGACTGTATGTTTTTTTTTACGTGCACGTTATCTAACGTTGAACTAACCTTTGCCAGACATTATTCTTTCCCTCACTCGTACATCGCGAGTCGGATATCTACGTGACGTGCGCCGCATGACTGTTGCCATGTCGCGTGCCCGTCTGGGCCTGTACATTCTCGGACGCCGTGAAGTATTCGAGGCATGCCACGAGCTGCGTCCTGCATTTCACATTCTCTTGGCACGACCCGACAAGCTGATGCTCGTGACGGGAGAGCTGTGGCCCACGCAGCGTCCCGTAATCGCTGCAGAAGACGATGGCTCCACTCCGGTTGAAAATGAGGTTATCATGGAGGGTGTTGAGCACCTTGGCCAATACGTATTTGAGATGACGAGCACCAGGACGAAGCAGCTGGAGTCGGATAATAGAATGGTGGATGTGGTAGAGACGATTGCGGAGGAGAGGCTCGGTGAAGGTGATGAGGGAGAGGATGAGGCGCCACAGACGACATACTATGACGGTGTAGTCGAGCCGGACATTCAAGAGGTTCGCGAAGGTGAAGCGAGCTAATAATCACAGGCACGGGTGATTTGCGACGAAAACGAAATAGGTTGTTTCTGTCTTTTCATTGCTCGGGGCTCGATTTGGCGTCTGGTTTCTTAATTATTCATCTTTTGCATGTATGGAATACTAGACCAAAGAAATCGATGATGCAGCTTGTCGTTACTTCCTGATTACATGATGAGATGAGGCTTATGACTCAGGGGAAACGTGGTACAGCTTGATCTCGCCAAGCCTTGTTACACCCAGGACGCTCTTGGCTGAACAATCCTGTGAGGTCCTTGGGACACTGATAAACGACCATGACTTTGCATTGAATTGGGGCCTCGAGCTCAACATGGCAAAGGTTGATGCAGACGAAGTGGAAATTCTAGACAATCAGCTAGGCTGGGTTTAATTGTGCTTCGGATTTCTATTGAACCTTTACGAGGCCCTGCGAGATGAAGCAAAACAAATGCACGTCTTACAATTCGTTGTGCGAGAGCCCTACCGTGTAACGCGCAGTAAGAAGCGCCTTGGAGACCTCGCATGGTGCGTCTCTCCAAGTTTCCCATACCGAATAATGAGATTACAGCCTCGGTAAGTGATTGACGGTAGGATTCAAAGATCTTGACAGCCGGTCAGAGGTTACCCGTCTGCTAACGGATCGGGCGGCTGCACGGCGGCGGCCCGGACGAGTAGTAATAGTAGTACACACTGTACACATTAGCTGGCGAAATCCGCGCCACTCGGCTGGAATTTGCTTCTGGGGAATGACGGGAAAGCCGGGGAGAGCGGCTGACAGTTTGCTTTGAAAAGTAGCCTGCGGCAAACGAAAATGTTTTCTGCTTCACTTGATAAAAATAATCTGGGGCGGCGGCGCCAAGACTTTGTTCGCATTTTCCTAGACAGAACAAGTGTTATGGGCTCACAGGCCCGGGGCGGCCGTGCACCATGTTCATGTACAGGCACACAGGCTTGATGACAATTGCTTTCCACCTACGGGTGTGTGAGAGTTTGTGTATCCGGTTTTACCGTGAAGAAAAAAAGAGGGGGTTCCGCAACTGTGATGGCGTCCGGGTCGCCCAACATGTTTCTTTTCTTTCCCGGACTGTCTGCCAATTTGCCAGCATCCTGGCCCGAGGGTTTTGAACCCCTGCCCAGACGGAAAGCGATACGGATTTGGATGAGAGAAGAAGGGTCGGTTTATTTCGCTGCAATGCATATGCGCTCGGGAGGGGAGGAGGCTACTGCTTTCGATGTCATGCAGAGGACAGGGATGCACCTGTCTCCCGTGGGAGTAATTCATGCGCAGAGTGTTTGAGCAGAAAACTAGCCCAATGGCCTCACTAGTGACAAGCGGTTCCTGAGCGACCCTGTCAAAAGCTGCGGCGCGGCGGAAAGTATGATATCATGCCGATGTTGATCATATATCATGTCGATGAAGAGTTCGTCAACGCACATGTTTGGGAACCTGTGTGCCGGTATGGACGCTGGTAATAGCAAGTATATAGCCATGGTCAACGCTGCAATGTGGTGCTCCTGATATACTGATGCAACTAAGCAGTCAAAGCAAGGTCGAGAAACGAAACATCCTTGACTGTGACTGACGGTTTGTAGAGGTTGCTAGTTGATATTTTTACTTGTTAGGTATTTACCTAAGTTAGTTAGAGAGGCCAAAGAGAAGCAACTAGCGCTGACTGGACGATGCCCAAACTGGCCAAACTCCTATTTTCTGTAATAAATCACTACTGAATCTCCACTTTAAAAATCATTCCTTTAAGGCGCCGGCTTTTTTTCTTTTTCTTTCCCTTCAATCAGCGCAATGGGTTGCCGTGGTAATCTACATTATGAGGGAGACAGGAGACGTTGGGCCCAGCGCAGGGTCAATTGCAATAGGTTATAGTAGAGACATGAATCGCCTGGTGCCAGGGGCTGCGGCAGGCATGAATGTCACGGCGCACTGTTTGTCGCGTGTGAAAGGAACATTGCTGCAAGTTGCTCTAGAACAGCAACAGGCTGGCTGGCTGCTGCAAGCACTTTGACTAAGCTGAGGGAGTGTCTTGGTCTGGGCACATGCATGTGTGTGTGTGTGTGTGTGCGTACCAACCAGTAATACTCGACAGTCACCTTGGAAGTGGGAGGGACAGAATGGGAGCCAGAAACTTGAGTGATGACAATGCTGCTGCCTTGGTATTACCTATTTATATCGTGCTTCTCGATCACGCAGCACGTGGCAGCTGGTCACTCAAAAGCTGTGCTCTCGTGTGGGAAGCGAAAAGAGGTCAAAGAGTAAATCACAGATTAGGTATCAATCGTTGGACGATTTTTTTTCAGTGACTCACAGATGTACGGCATGGGTATCACGCCAAGCACGCGTCTGGTCCGTGACAGCATCGCGTGTGGCCGAAGCAGGCTGGCCCAGGCGGCTGGCCCAGGCTGAGAGCGGGCTAGCGTGGCGAGGAGAGTCGAGATGCGGTATCCGTAGTGGGTATCCAGTTTGAGTGACGTTTGCCAGAATATTTCTACTTTGAGTTCTTTGGCTGGTAAGAATGTACGCTTGGGTGTCCTTCGAGCCGCATACCTTGATAACGGGAGGTTCGTGGAAGTAATGTGTACAAGTTAAAAAGGATGGCAATCCTCGAAGAAAAAAGGACAAGACAGATGCAAAAGGGCTGTATTACAGGACTGACATGTGTGGGTAGTGGCATGTATGTATGATTACTACATATTATCTGCAATACTTGGTGACAGGCAGCTAGGTAATATCGAGATTCCAAAGTTTGGTGGCGGTGGTGGCTGCTGCGAAGAACAGTATTGAATCAACAAGATAATGTGGATGGATACCTGGGAGATTGGAATAATACATGCAGTGGTTTGCAGTGAAAGCGCCTTGGTAATCAAAGCAATCAACATGGCTGGATGGCGAGTGTCAAATGTGAGGTGTGGCGCAAGTGTGGCGCGGCAGTAAAAAGTATCTGGAAGGAGCGCGACACAGGGGGAGCGCCTTCCTCTCTCGTTGTGTGGCCACAAGCTGGCCCGGCACCAGCACCAGCCAGCACCAGCACCAGTAACCCAGCGCCAGGCCACCGCAACCCGCTCCCGCGCACCCACCCACCCTTAATCATCTCTGTTCGCCCAAAATTTTTGCACGACTCCCTCTCCAAACCCTCACCACTTCCAATCCCCAAACACAGGTGGTCCGGTGGAATTTCTTCTTTTTCCCCAGACCGACATCCCTTACCCTCCATCGTCAGGGCATTGGATTACTTCTTCTGAGTCTGCAGTACCAGAAGCCACTCGAGACACCTCCCATCTCGCAGTTCTGTTCGCCACACCAAAACATACACGGCTTTTTTTTCTCGTCCTTTCCCACGACAAGAACTTTCTCGCCATCTCGTCTGTCGCTCAACCACTCGGCCGACGCACCGAGTCTCAAGAATATTTCGCCTCGATCGTATTCTCTTATCGATAATACTGTGGCCTGTTTCGATATATTTTTTTCGGCCCGTCACTTTTTTTTCTTTAATCGCCTCTTTTTTGGCGCAAACTTAAGTTGTCGGTTTGCCCCAGGAGCCTTTTCTTCTTCCCCTTTCGACGTCGCCGCTCGCAATCTTCGACCCTCGACGATTGTCAACGTCATCACCACACCCTTTTTTCATCCATCTTTGCCGTCGGCTGCCCCGAACCAGCCCTCGACAAACACTTCCCTCGCGACTTCGGTTTAGCATCGCCCCTGCGACTGCCGCGCCAAAGTCTGCTTCTACCTCGACGCCCCTAGCTCGCGTCAGGCTCCCACCCTCGTTTGCGGTGGTCTCTTCTACGGCTTCGTCTCCGCAGAATGCAACTGTGGTTGTCTTGCCTGTTCTAATAAACGGCCAGTCAGCTCACGCGCATTCTTCCTCCCGCCGTTGTTCGTGCCTCCAAGGTCGCACTCAACGGCTCGGTTAACTTTTCTAGATATCTTTCAACATGGCGGCCAACGCTACTCATACCGTCGCGAATGGCGGTCCTTCCGTCCCGGCTGGGAGTGTAAAGTCCAACATTCAGTTTGGATTTGATTCCCCTTCCGTCGCTCACAGCACTCCTCAGTCTGGCAACGCTGCTCCTATTCCCATTCCGGCTGGAAGCAATGCCGGCCGTGTACCGTCTCCCGCCCATTCGCCTTCTCCTATCCCACAACCTTCAGCCAGCGGCGGTCGCCCGCCTTCCATGCAGGCTGGCAGCCAGATGACTTTTGGTAGTCTGGGCAGCGATAGCGAGGTGAGCATATCCCTTTTGGTTCAACTACGCTCTCCGTCGTGTTTGTACAAACAGCTAATTTTGCAATCTAGCGTCATATGAGACAGGCTTCGGTTCCTCCCAACCCCAATGCTGTTCCCACTCAACCCGGTGCTCACTTCCGACGCGAGTCGACCAACTCCCTCCACGGCGACAACAACCGAGGCAACTACCAGGGCGGACGCGGCCGTGGCTACAATAACCACCACACCTACAACAATCAGATGGGCTACCCTCCCAACAACCAGTTCCGCAACGGCCAGGGTCGTGGCATGCCTCCTGCTTTCCAACCCCAGGGTCGCGGCATGCCCTACCCTAACTCGCCTCACCAGCCCAACCGCAGCCCTGCCCCGGTGTCTTCCATGCCCAATACACCCAACATGCCTCCCGCCAACATGCACGGTCACATGCAGACGCCACCTCAGTACCACTACCCACCGCCTATGGCTCCTCAGCAGCAACAAGTACAGTACCCCTTTCCTCGAGTATTCTCTAAAACGCACAGAAAGTACCCTCAACGCCGTGAGCAAGACAAGGTTCTATCAGATTTGCGACGCCAACCAGGCCCCACGGTGAAGTATCTTGCCAGCTATATCAATCCGCCACAGCTCAGCGATCTTACTGGGCAGTCGGATCAGACACAGCCTCGCATGCAACATATACCTCGCAAGCTTTCTGGTGGCTTGACCAACTCTGATGTACCACCAAAGTCGAACCACAGCACCCCTCTCAACCCCAACTCCAACTCATTTGACCTATCTCCTGAAAATGGAGGGTTTGAACGACTGCTAACTATGAAACACCAGAACTACGGCTATCCCCCTCAACAGGTGGACCAATACGGCCGTCCTATGAACATGGCCTACGGCTACAACAATGTCCCCCCTTATATGGGTGCCCCCCCCCAGGCCAATGCTGGCTATGCCCAGCAATATCCTCCTACTTTCCACCAGCAGAGCGCCAGCATGTCCCGCAGCCCTTCGCAGCCAGAGCGTCCCCCTAGCGCCAGCCAGCCCGCCCCGCCTGTTGTCGTCTCTTCTGGCCAGGCACCTGTTGCTAATGCCGCCAAGGGCGCCAATACTTTTGTCATGCCGCGCAAGAGCGCTGCTATCCAGATCAAGAACCTCGCTGGTGAGGTTGTAGACACGTCTGCCTTCAAAGCTCCCGCTTCTCCAGCTCCCCAGCAGGTTCGAACTCCTCCGGTTGCCACTTCGACTCCTACTCCTCCTCCCGTCAAGCCCAACACTCCGTCTCACGGCCGTAGCGACAGCCACAGCACTCCCAAGACAGCCAAGGAAATCCAGGATGAGCTTAAAGAGAAGATCAAGCGCGCTACTCAGCAATCGGCTACTACTGGGGAACCGGCCGCTACCAAGACTGAGACTCCCGCTGCTAAGCCCGCCGAGGCTCCCAAAACGGAGACTCCCGCTAAGGAGGAGCCCAAGGCTGCCGAGGCTACCAGGAGTGATGACCCTGATGAGGATGAAATGGAACGCATGATACGTGAAATGGAAGAGGCCGATGCCCGCCGTGAAAAGGAGGAGAATGAGCACCGTCAGCGTAGAGAGGCTGAAAAGGCTGCGGCTAAAAAGACGGAAGAGGCCAATCGTAAGGCCAACGCCGACGACGAAGACCGCAAGCTGCGCGAGCAGGAGCGCGAGATGGAACGTCTCGAAGAGGAGCGCGAGCGCAAGCGCAACAACGCCGAGAGCCCCGCCAAGCCCATGTCTGTTGCTGAGGCTCTTGCCAAGGCTCGTACTGCAGGCGGTGAAGGCAACGTTGAATCTGTCACTGACAAGCTCGCTGATATGAAAATCGAGGGTGACAAGGCTGGCGAGAACAAGAATTCCGAGAAGCGCGCTGCCAAGCCCGCGGCTCTCAACCTCACGCCTCTCAACACCAAGCCTGTGGAGCCTCCTCAGCCCACGCCTGCTATGCAGTCCCTTAAGTCTGCTCGCTTTCTGCAGGTTATGGAGCAAGACGTTTACCCCGCTGGCATCAGCTCGCCTAACCCAGCCTTGAACGCTGCCGTCACCAAGAAGGGCAAGACCTTTAGATATGACTCCGGCTTCCTTCTACAGTTCCAGAAGGTCTTTACCGAGCAGCCCTCCATCGAGTTTCACCAGCAGGTCAAGTCCCTCATCGGTGATGGCGATGGCAACCGCTCAGCTACACGCACCCCCGCTCCTGGTAGCGCTAGACAAGGCTCCCGCGGCGGTGCGGGTTTCCCCGGTGGTTCCTTCAACGCACCTCCCGGCCGTGGCGGTATGCCTGGTGGTGCTCTTCCTGGTCGGCCTGGCGTCCCAACCCTCGGCTCTTTCGGGCGTCCCGGTGCTTCTTTCCCCGGTCCTTCCGGTATGGCCCGCTCTGCTTCTCAGCGCGGTGCTGGCCCCAACTCTCCTCGCCAGAGCAGTCGCCAGACTCGCGGCAGCCGCCGTAACGACGTTCAGGCTGCTAAGACCATGCCGCTCACTGCCGGCCAGGAGGTGAAGCCCATTGCCATTACCGCGACTGGTTGGAAGCCTACTAGCGTCGGCAAGAGTGCCGTCGCCAGCTCTGCTGCAAACGCCGGATACCTTGATCCGGAGATGGTCCAGAGAAAGGTCAAGGCTGCCCTCAACAAGATGACTCCTGAGAAGTTTGACAGAATTGCCGACCAGATCCTTCTTATTGCCTCGCAGTCCAAGGATGAGTCGGATGGACGCACCCTACGCCAGGTCATCCAGCTTACTTTCGAGAAAGCTACTGATGAGTCTCACTGGGCCTCCATGTATGCGAAGTTCTGCAAGCGCATGCTTGAAACCATGAGCCCCGAGGTTCGTGATGAGAGAATCAAGGACAAGAATGGAAACATTGTCAGCGGAGGCAACCTCTTCCGCAAATACCTTCTCAACAGATGCCAGGAAGACTTTGAGCGTGGCTGGTCTGTCAACGTGCCCGAAGCTCCCAAGGAGGAGAAGGACAAGGAAGAGGTTGAGGGCAAGAAGAACGGCGAGGCTGAACTCATGTCCGACGAGTACTACGTGACTGCCGCTGCCAAGCGTCGTGGTCTCGGTCTTGTTCAGTTCATTGGTGAGCTTTACAAACTCGGTATGCTCACGGAACGCATCATGCACGAATGTGTGCACAAGCTCGTCGACTACAAGGGTATTCCTGACGAGGCCGAGGTTGAGTCTTTGTGCAAGTTGCTGAGAACTATTGGTGCCAATCTCGACAACACTGAGAAGGGCCGCCCCATGATGGATGCCTACTTTGCTCGCATCCTAACCATGACTGACCTTCCTGACCTTCCAAGCCGTATCAAGTTCTTGCTCATGGACGTTATTGACCTGCGCAAGGCTGGCTGGAGAGGCAAGACCAGCGGTCTGGCCCCCCCTAAGACCCTTGACGAGATTCGCCTTGAAGCTGAGGCTGCTCAAGCTGCCAAGGCCCAGGAGACTGCCAGAAGCAACCAGCGTGGTGGCGGCCGCCCTCCTGTCGGCCGCGGTGATGCTCGCCAATTCTCTGCTGGCTACACCCAGCAGACCAGCAACCAAGTTGGTATGGATGACCTGAGACGTCTCAAGGGCTCCATTGCCAGGACTTCGAGCCAGAACGTGACCCTTGGTCCTACCTCGATGTTCTCTTCTCGCAGCAACAGTGGTCGCCGCATGGGCCCTGGTGGCTCTTTCGGCCGTGGTGAGGACTCTGCCATGTCTTCCCGCGCTGGCACTCCTCCCACTCGCGAAAACTCAAACACCTTCAGCCTTCTCGCTAACATGGACTCTGAGAACCCCGCTTCCCCCCCTTCTGCCGCTGCTTCCCCGGCCCTGTCAAAAGCTGTCCCCGACAGTGACAAGAAAGAGAGCGAATAAGTAATCATTTTTTGTTTCTTTCATTCTCGGTGTCTTGCATTTCGGGTGATAGACTAGGCGGGTCTCTGTTCATCTTGATTTTCCCATTGCATTTTTTTTTCTTTCAAAGATTTCAGTCGACGTGTCCTAAAAGTTGCGCCGCATTCTCATCTACGATACCCTCGCCCAATAGAACACTTGAGCCAGAGTATGGCAAAAACCTTCTCAGAGAGTCGAGGAGGGAGCATCTGTCCGGGATTAAAAAAGGGGGAAGCTGTTATTTCTTCGCCAATGTGTTGTTTACCTGTTCGAAACTATACCGACTTGTCGCGTTTGGTGCGCCACAGCACATGATGGATCTTTGTTCTTTTTCCTCTCGGAGCAGTTTGGCCTCGGACGAAGCTCAACCTTTTTCTCTTTTTTTTGTCCGCCAATGGCCTGCCAATCCTGGTGAAGCTGAATTCTTGGGCATGAAGTCAATGATTGGGGAGTCTTTGGCGTCCTGTCCAGGAATGCGAAGAAGACAAACGACTTTCGCATCATAATGGGTAATGTGCGATGAGTTGTCTTGGCTTCATGCAGGAGGAAATGATCTAAAGATTGGGTTTGACGAGGAAGACAAAAAGTTTGTTGTTTGGAAGACCCCCATCGTGGGGTCTGGTTTCGTGGTTTCGTTTCCATTACTTTTCTTTTCACTTTATTTCTTCTCGTTCCATTTAGGATCAAAGCACGCCCCCTTCCCTTGCCTTTGACTGTGGGTAAACATGTGGACATCTCTTTACCTGAAAAGGGTTGACGTTTGTTTCCCGATGCATGAATGGTGGGCGGATCCAGAGCTTTTTTGCCGTAGCTGTTTTTTATTGTACATCATCTAATTGCGGGAACAGACGGTCCAGTTGTCGAGAAGACTATATATACATTTGTTCAAAGTCTGATGCTCTTTGTGATGTTCCTCCGCCTCAGTAGTAAAAACTTCATATATTGATCCGTAGTCTTGTTGTACCAGCATTGCTCCTTGCGTGGCACCGTGGTCTTTCCGAGGAGAGCGTGCAATGTGCGAGACAGGGCCAATGGTGATATTGACAACTAGGATTAATTACTACGAACGCCGCCTCGTTGACAAATGAATGCTGATAGATAATCCAGGGTCAACATATGTAGAGAAACCAGAATCCGAAAATGAAAAGTCAAAACGCAATTTAATAAAACAAGCTTCACAGAACAATACATATCCTATCCAAAGCCAGCGAGAAACTCCACAGTTCCAACTTTCCAACAAGGTCCATTCTTTGCCATCATTGCCCACCAACGCCCTGCCGATGAACATACGCACACAAGTATATAATCAAAATTCATTCCATTTCCATCATGATGCAGCAAGTGGCTTGTTGAAGCCCAGACGAGCAAACAGCGAGTCCATGGCAACCCACTGGCGGCCGCACTTGTCGAGGTAGCGGTCCACGACGCCCTTGACGGTGCCGAAGCGCACGCGGTTATGCTCGGCGAGGGCGAGGACCTTTTCGCGGTCCTGGCTGGTCATGCCGCTGTCGGCAGCGGCGGCGCGGGTGCGGGCACGCTCCACGTCCCAGAGGCTGGCAAAGTACACTAGCTGGTTGTAGATGGCCTTTTCTGTGTACTCGTAGCGCATGCGGCCGAGGCAGTCGCGGGCCAGGCCCTTGGGGCCAAGGCAGCGCGTGCCGTAGACGCTCATCTGGCGCGTGCGGTTGCCGCACTGCGAGTCGTCGCAGACCAGCCAGCCCTCGTAGTAGCGAGTGCTTTGGACGCGAATGGCGTTTTCCACCTGTGCCACAATGGAGATGTTGGGAATAATGGCGGTGCAAGCGCCGCAGACAATGCCAGAGGCAGAGACGCGGTCGGGGGCTGAGGCAAGACCCTCAAATGGTGTGGAGGACTTGCACTTACGGCAGCGCAGAGAAAGTCTTGTGCAGTCTGCAAAACGGACCTCGTCGGGGATTTGAGACTCCAAAGGGTGAATCTCGAGGTCGTCGCTGGCACTATTTTGTTGAGTCTGCAGAGAGTTGTATCGGCGGACATCCAAGCCAAGCTGTTCGGCAAGTTGCGAAGTAGAGGTGCCCACAATGTTGGCGCAAAGACGCTCAACGGGAGGGAAGATCTGCTTGCCAAGGTACCACTCGACGTCGGGGACCAGCGTGGAGTCTGTCTTGAGGTCACCGGGTGCATGAGCTCGCTTAGCGGGTGGCTCAGAGCTCCTACCATCGCCCGTGATTACATACGAGACGACGTCTCCCTTGCGCACCGTCTTGCCCCGGGCAAGATCGCGAAGTGCGACTTGGACTTGAGGCATGGAGTCGGCATTGGGATACTCCGCGGGCCCCTTACCAAGCTGGGTAAAGATAATGTACTTGGCAACAGGGATAGTCTGCTCACGCATCTTGGTAGCAATGTCTCTCAGATATTCATGAATGCGCGAAACAGCCTCCTCGGTCTCCGCGCCGGAAAGAATCTCGTCAAGAAGGCGCTTAGAGATCTCCTTTGATAGGGCACAGTATTCGCGACGTCGCATGTCCAGACCCTTGACTTCCATCTTTTCAATGAACTTGCCATCTTTCTCGACGAGGTTGATGGCAGCATACTTCTTCTTGGCCTGCAGCAGAATTCGTCGGAAGACGTTGTCAATGTCAATTTCCAAGAGACGATATTGCTCATTGACAGCCCTTTTGAATTCATTGCCGACCTTGAAGGCATCTGCCACAGAGTCCACGTTGGCGTTGATCATGACCGAGTCAGTATCACCGTAAATGACTTGAAGAGACCTGCTTTCTGCGAGCTCCTTGGTGCTCCTGAGAATTTCACGACCCTTGAACGTGGTCAAGACGGCAAGCGGTCGCGCGTAGAATCTGGACTTGGTGTAGCCCAAACAACCGTACATGGAGTTGGCAGTCAGCTTCAACGCAAGCTGCTTGATATCCCACGTCGCAAGCTGCTCGGCTGTGGCGTTCTTATCCTTCATGAGACTCTTTACCTGGCGACGACGACCAACAAGTGTCGAAATGAGCTTGGGCAGGATGCCTTGGTCTTGATCTTTTGGTACCTCAGGAACCGCATCGTCGTCCTCGCTTAAAATGGTACGGTCGACCGTCGTGAAGCAGATGTTGAACTCTTGGATAATGGAGGGGTACAAAGAGTTGAAGTCCATGACAAGGACAAATTTGTCGTACAGACCCTTTTCGGGTTCGAAGACGAGACCGCCCTTGAATTTGTCTTTTTTCTTCCCCTGTCCCGCTTCCTCTTCGTTCTCCTCTGAGGCCTTCTGACGGCCACGAAAAATCTGTTTATCAGGGCAAATGTACTTGTTGCGATGGAATTCGTGGAGAAGAATGTACTCGTTTCTTTCTGCGCGGGTACCTGTCAAGGTGCGAGCCCAAGAGTTTCCAGCAAGATTGGTCAAGACCTTTGTCAGTGGGAGCATTTGAACGCTAATTGCCAGAGCAGCAATGTAATGTGTATCAGCCTCCATGTGGGTAATATAGTCCATGAGACCCTGCTTTTCCTTAGCCCAGCTGTTTAGTGCAGACTCATTATCGATCTCACGGCGATGGTTATCACCGGAGAGATACAGACTACACATTTCTGTCAGGCTCCAAGTCTGGCATTTGTACATGGCAGATTTGCCTGCTTCATTCGCCAGGTCACATAGCAGTCGACCTGCAATGATCTGACGCTCAGCAAAGACATTGCCGCCCATTTTTCCAAGTGCCTGAGGCCAGTGGGTTCTTCTGAATCTTCCGAGTCTTGACCACTGGTGAGTCTTCTTCTCTTGCAAACGATTCAAGAGAACGCTATAGTCGACACCCTCCAGTTGATGGCCAAGGATAACATCGGGATCAGCGACATGAAGCTGGGCCAGGAAGAAGCTTAGAATATCTGACTCCTGCTTCTTCATGACAATAAGACCGCGATTGCGGGCTCTTGCAAGCTGCTCGAAACCTAGAGGGAAATTCTGTCCGTGAGGTCGAATGATTGTGAATGTTCTGCAGGGCAGCTTCTCGGCGGGCGTCGTATTGCTAAGCAGCACCTTTTCGTAAATTCTGGCGCTAATGGCGAGGATCTCTTGCTTGTTCTCCTTCGCATTGAAAGCTGTACGGAGAGCGACGCTCATCATAGTCAGAGGAGGCGCATCAAGGTTATCTGATTCGCTCGCGACTGATAACATGTTCGGGTGCTCAGCTAAGACTTCCAATTTGCAGTGAGAGGCGTTCTTGATGGCCCCAAAGTCAGCGTCCTCAATCTTGAGCCAGCAAGGGCCCATGACATTTTTCCATAGGACGAACTGCTCAAACAGCGCGGTGTTGGATCCGAATACGCGTGAGAAGGTCTCACCGGTGATACTGGAATCGATTTGCTGTTTGGTGTAGGGATAGAGAAGTTTCATATACTGTGCTTCCTTTGGCACTCCGGGGAGCTCGAATGCGTATTTGCGAGTACATGCCTTGATCTTGTACATGGCGACGTTCATCTTGGTCATGAGGTCATCGACTTCATTGTAAACATCCATCATTTCGACGCTCTGATCTGTCTCCTCGCCACCACGAAGGCGGTGTTCGCGTGGCAAAAAGTATAGCTTTCTCAAAATGTTATCAACCTTGACAAAGCAACTGACATACTCCTGGGTCTTCTTATTCAAGACCTTGCCAAAGAGACAGAGACTACCGTTGACCTCAGTGTAATCAGTCCAGAAAAAGTTGAGGCTGCCATCAGCTTCAATGGCGTCCTTGTGGTCAATTTTTCCCACGCTGCGTGTCTCCGAGGGGTTGCCAACAACATTAAGCTTCTCAGTCAATTTGTTCCAAGAAGACGAGTCAACATCATCAACAGCATTGACCGGTGAAGAGCTGGCTGGAGAAGGGTACGGCTCTTGTTTGCGAAGCTTCTTCATGGGGCGAGAACTGGCCAGATTGACAGAAGCTGTCGTAACAGAAGCAGCGTGGGCGACCTCCATTGTTTCCTCATCGTCGGGGTCTTCCTTCTTAATTTCATGCCTCAGCTGGGCTTTGCGATGGGCTACTTTGGCAGCGGGGGATGACGGGGCTGGGTCGCTCATTGGTACGTCGCTGACAGGTATCGGGTCCTCATCCAGAGGGGGCATGTATCCGTCATCGTCGCTGGGATGAATGGCAGATGAAGGCGACAGCAATCGTGTATCCAGCCGCTTCTGCTTTTTACCTGCCGGTTCCGGCGGAGGCGAAAGAGCTCTAGATCTGCGGCGCTCTCCTGAGCGCTGTTGTTTTGATGGTCTCGGCGCGAGAGCTGGGATGTTGCTGTCAACCTCTCCAAGGAGATTTGCCATGAAGTCCTCGTCGTCTTCGGTCTTGACAATCTGTTTATTGCTGCGTGTTAGTTTGGATATTTGCCAAAGATCTAAGTGGTAGGTCGCGGCATACCTTCGGCTTTTGTTGAGGCTTGGTTGCGTTCTTGGTAAAGTATTCGCTAATATTGCGGTCGTTAACGTCTCGCATGGCCTGCTCTGCCTGACGGTTTGCTTTTTCTGAACTCGTTTAGTTTCCAATCAAGAAAAACAAGACGCGGGAAACTGACTCGATTTACTTTGGCGGCCTCGTGTAGGAACATCTTCTAGGTCGCTCTCAGAATCATACTGACGGACACGATCCCAATCTTCACGGCCATCGTCGGCATAGCCCTCGCCATTGTCATCGACAACAAAATCATCCTGATTTAGACGATCTCTGACAATTTTCTTGTAGCCATCCTCGTCGACTTCATCATATAGGGCATCGACGTCCTCTACTTGGTAGCTGTCAAATGCCTTTTTGCCAGCCTTGCGAAGAGCTTTGAGCTCTGCGAGCTTGGCCCTGTGGTTGACCTTAGACATGGCGGGCCGCGATCACTGGTGCAGCCTTTAAGAAGAAGACGTAAACATGGAGCGGGTGAACTGTCGAGCGGGGAGACTATGCCAGTGTTTGAGTGTTACGCAGGCTTGTCGATGGAGTTGGTGCAGAGGGGCGTGCGCACTTGCAAGGGCGCGTCCCTTGCGGCGCGTCGCGTTGGTGTAACACGCGCCACTGAGAGGCCTGCTATTAAAGTGCATGGTCCAAATGTGGACTAGCGCATTCTTCGACATGTAGCTGCCCAATTTGGATAAGATGTCTTCTCTTAATCACCACCAGCTTCCCTCCTGCTCCAGAATTTTGAATACATAACCAGTGCCTGCATCTCGAATCTTGCAAGACCCTTGTTGCTGTAGCTGCAGTTGTTGGGGAAAGCTTTCCCATACCTCTGCCTTCACCACCGTAGATATGGAAGCCAGTATCCGCTCGGATTTGCGTCCTTCATCTTTCAGTCAAGTCAGCTACCCCCTTGGTTAAGAACATTTCGTCTCTCTCGCCCTCCCATTACCAGTATTTAAATCCTTCATACATATCCGCCGGAATGTCTCTCTTTTTCAAAAAGCGTGACAAAGGCGACGCCCTTGACAAGAAAGACATAGCGCGGTCGACTTCATCAGAGTCCACCACCCAAACTAGCAGCTAGAGGCTGTGGAAATCTCGCCAACGTCCTTCTACTTCAGCTGCAGGTTGCTTGGGACCTTCACGAACTGGCCAAGACAGCCGAAAATGGTTTCGCAGCTTGCACTCTCCGCATATTGAGCCTGGCAGCCACAATGGTGGAGTTGATCATGCAGATCATTATGGCCACGACGGCGCCACGGAACTGGCCCTTGCAGGTGATGCTTCTCCCAGTTGTTAGCATTTCACTTACGCTGCTATTCTCACAAGATACTGACTGCGCGCATTAGTTCCTATCCGCCAGTTTCGCCGTCGAAAAAGTCTCGGGGAGCTTGTTCACAGCATCAAAATAAAATATTCGCGAGAGAAGATGGCAAAGGATTCGGACTCAGATGCCCGCAACCCTGACCGAGCCGATATAAACACGCCAGCCGCGGCATCCCCAGGCCCTCAATTCATGCTGTGCCAAAGGGCATTTCAAAACCGCTACTCCATTCAGGTTCCAGTCCCTGAGCGCTCTGCTTCCATGGCCTATGGAAGCGTACCTCTTCCTTCTGTATCTTCCGCCCCTCCTAGGCTTGATGCTCTACCTGATTTTGCGCTAAATGGTTGGCAAAGATCATCTACCTTCCGTGACGGACTTGAGAAAGCCGCCAATGACATCAATACCAAATATGGAGATTCCACCAAAATATTGATTAATTCAACCTCCCCCACAAACTCTGTTGCAGTTGTCGAGAAGAATCTTCCAAAACCCAGGTGTATGGTACCCATTTACGGTGGCACACCCAAGGCTCGGCCAGTTATTGGCGAGCTCTGGACTGCACTGAAGTCCCAGGAGGAAATTGTGAACGCATCCACGACACTCAAGGACGATCCCAAACAGAACAATGACGATAGTGCGTCTCCTTTCCACAGCTCCCAGAAAATCGATACTGAACACAACAAATCTGAAACCGATAATCCCGTTCTGATGGAGATAGGAGATCACGCAAATGAGTCGACAAGTCAGTCCGCCGCTGCCCCTGGATCTCAAAGCAATACCATTGCAAAAGTTACAGGCATATCCACTGATGCCAGCTTGAAGGAAAGCAACTCCCGCTCTGATGATACCGAGTCCGATAATGCCCAGGCGAAACCCGATGTCAAGTGTGAAGACAAGCCTCCTGTTGATGACACTGAAGCTGCCCCAGCGCCCGAGCCAATTGATGAGGATACCGTACACTCGAAAGAGGCTGACAGTGCGTCTGCTCTATCGCAGAGCACGTCATGCGATCAATTGTCCGCCGCGACCAAGGGTACTGCAGTTTCCGAGGCAGATCCAGAATATGGTCCGCGGCCAACTGAAGCGGCGCGAGGAAGAAACTCTTCAGCGCCTTCTGTGGCTGCTCTCGTGAGCAAGTTTCGACGTATGGAACAGCCACCTGAGAATACCCATCACTCAGATGGCACTCAAGAGCAAGACGAAGTATCGGTAGAATCCAACTCGAGTTTTATCCAGTCATATCGCCAGCGGTCCGAGGATACCGACAACGAAAGTAGTCTACTATCAACTGTAAGCAGTGATAATGCCAGCAATGAGAGACCAAGCCTTGCGGTATTTTAGATGCCCAGGCGAGAGCTACTGTGGAACTTGACCGAATAGACACGAAACTTCGGTGTAGAGATGTGTCAGCACTGACCAGTTGCGGCGCTGGTCTTTCCCCTGTTGCGAGGATGACAATGCGATGGAGGAATTGATTGGTATATCTTAAGTAGTCCCTATAGCACTTAACGAATGCGTGGTAATGGGGGATTAGATGGATTCATATACAAATGCATTTATTAGCCGCTTGTTTATGCTGTTTTTACATGTGGTAATAGTACATGGCCTCGACCTCAGACAGTCAGTTCTGTTCATCGTAGTCACCTTCTCTGTTCCACGAGAGTGGCCCAAAGAGATCCATCGCGCTCAACAGCGCAATCCGTTTTAGGGTTTTTTGGTTTGTCTGCGGGAAGCGAGCCTGCGTCGGCTTCCGTGTCTTCGCGCACAGGCTTGATGGAGACAAAATGCTCATCATGCGTCTGATTTTGCGTGACAGCCTCAATCTTGCCGAGGGAAGGAGACACCCATCGGTCAATCAACGGCCCACCATCATCACGCCCACCCTGCTCCTTCCGCGCGTCTTTTTCCCCGCCCACTTTCTTCGTGTTCCACACAAAGTCGCCGCCCTGGCGCGTCCTGCTCCTGTGCTTGGCGTCTCCGCCGTCGACCTTGTCGACCTTGTCGTCGAGCTCCGGCATGTCTATCACAAACGGCGACTTCTTCTCCATCTCAGACCCGTCTTCTCTCGGTGATCCCTGCTCCGCCGCCGCCGCCTCTCTCCTCGCGCGCGCCGCCGTCGCCTTGGGATTGAGCTTGGGATGACGCAGCTCAATGTCGGCGAAGAAGGCGTGGACGCCCTTGTTGATCTTGGCCGAGGCGATAATCATGTCGCGGTTGTTGTTGCCCGGCAACATCTTCTCCTCGACGACCTTGGAAAAGGCGCCAACCATCATGCGGCCGAGGGCGATGACCTCTTTTTGGTTATTGTAGAGCAGAGACGCGGCTTGTTTGTCGCTTCCGGATGAAATGGCTGCGACGTCCTCGCTCTTGAAGTGCTTATTGTAGAGCTCGATATAGGGGTGCCAGAGCTCAGCGAGGGCGGTCGCGATTTGCCGCCCGTACGCGGCCTTGGCGCCGACCTGATCACCGGTGCTGGAGCGCCCACGAAAGGCAGCGTGACTGACGAGCGCAACGCGGAGGTAGAGGCGCATAGTGTGCATGTCTGGTGTCGGGGCGAGACGGGCCTGCATGCTGTGCAAGATGCGCGTAGCGTGCGTCATGACGTTCGGGTTGATATTGTCGCGGACGCAGGCCTCCATGGCGATGCCAAACGAGCGTGCCTGGACGTCGATGCCCGTTGCGGGCAGTGTGTCAACAATTTGCGCGGCCTGCGCGCTCGACTTGGACGTTTTAAGTACGCCGATCATGCGTAGCCAATCGTCATTGTCGGGCACCAGCTTCCTGTCGTGCACGAGAAGATTCCAGTACGATGCGGCGGCGCTCGTCTGCCGGGCCGTGAGCAGCGTGGTGAGGATGAGCGCCAGCGTGTTTGGGCCGGGCTCGACGAAGCCGCCGCGTCGGTGGGAGTGCGGCACCACTTCGGCTTCGGAGGATTCCTGGGAGGCGGCAGAGGAGGGCTTGCTACCTTTGGTGACGAGGTTGGGAATGTTCATGGTTTGCTCGAGGAGGTCCAGGACGTGGAGCTTCTCCTTGCGTTCCTTGGAGAGGAGCTGCAGGCGGCCCATGGTGCACACGAGCGCCTCGTCGAGCTTGAGCTTGCCGTTCTGCCACTTGTTCAGGACCTCGACCCAGATGCTCTTGCTACGGGCAAGCATCTTGTCAATGTTGGTCCGTTTCGTCTCCTTATCGAGGTCGCCGTACTCGCGCCACATGTACTGGCGCATGCCGTTGAAGATGACACCGTATGTGGCGGTCGTTGGCGCGAGCCCCAGGGTCTCCAGCTCGCCCGCGACGATGAAGAGCTGGTCAATGTCGTAGGCGCGCGCGCAGACGCTGAGCACAGCGTTGAGATGAATTGTGTTGGGCTGCAGCCGGCGGTCGTTTTTAAGCTGGCTGAAGAGCTTGACGGCTTCGGATACGGCGTTTTTAGGGTGATCCGATTTGGCGAGGCCGCGGAACATGATGGTGTACGTCTGGGCGTTGGGGAATTGTGCGCGCTTCTTCATCTGGATTTGGAAGGAAATTGATTAGTGACAAGCTTTCGGGCAAAGGCATTGCAGAATGTAGCATTGGGGCCTTTCTTACATTGTTGAAGGTAGCCACAGCCCTCTTTATTTGCTGCTTCTTCAGTAGCCAGTCAATGAGATGGTTCCATGATACCACTGTGACCAACTTCTTGCTTGCAAGCTCAACCGTCTTCAGCGCATCGTCAAACTTGTCTTTGGCAAGCAAGTCTTCAATGTATTTGCCCAGGACCCATGGATCGCTGATATATTCGAGCTGCTTCTCAACCGCCCTTTTCGATGCTTTTTCGCTCTTCTTGGCGGCGAATGGCTCAGCTGGCTCGGATGCGAAAGTCTCTGCATCTGCAGAGGCATATCGACGTCCTGCCACGACGATTGCGGGCTGTATCACTCGCGGTGCGCGCGCCGCTGCCCTGGGCAGGACCTGGCGCAGGCAGGCCGCGGCACCAAGCACACGAGCGGACATTGAGGTCGGACGAACGAGCGTTACAGGAGGCGCATAGACGAAGGCGTTTTACTGTCGAGTTGTAACTTGAAGAAGCGGACTGCCGGTCGGCAGAGACGGGGCTGGTTCATACACTGGCTGACTCAAATAGCGGTAGGTTGTGTATATCGAGACAACCCCTAGAACTTTTTTTCCTACCCGCCCGTAGGTGGCGCGCCACGATAAGATAAGGCTGTGTGACAGACGCGCCACGCCCCTAACAAAAGTTAAATGCTTTTGCTCCCGCTGTCGCAGCAATTTAAGCCACGGAGTCGAGCGATAGATTTCTTTTCCGCATAGCAACAATTGTTTTCACTTTCTCCCGACCTACTTCTGCTGCTACGCAGTGTCGATTACCCGCACCATGGCTCCCGTCGCCAAGGAATTCGACAAGATTATTCAAGACGGTACTGCGCACCCTCCGACCCCCATAATCACTCCTCTGCGCCCACAAAGCCAACGACTGACCAATTTTTGCTTTGAAACACAGGACGCGAGCGCAAGAAGAATGAAGCGCTCGCCAGTAAGATCTTTTCCAAGGGTCGCCGCCAGAGCGCGCCGTCCAAGCTCAAGGCCACTGCCGGGCCGTCTCTCGCCAGTCGCGTAGGCGTCCGCAAGGTACGACGACTCCCCGGTCTGCGTTGTTCCGTTAGAGAGAAAAGTATGACACATTGGCTGACCAGTGACGACTTTGAGCAACGTATAGATCCCACAGCGCGCCATCACCTCGGGCCGTCGGGCCAGCGTCCCCAGTGGCAACGTCCACGGCGAATGGACGCACGACCTACACCACACTGTCCGCGGCGGCGCGGCCTCCACAGCCCTCGGCGCGCGCGTGACGCTGCCCGGCGGCCAGAACATATCCAAGCGAGCCGCGACGCGCCAGGCCAAGATGGCCGCCCTCGCCGCCGATGCCATGGACATTGACAACTTCGGTCACGGCAGCAACAACAGCAAGAAGAGGGTGGCCGCCGCGGCGGCGTCGCAACAGCAACATGGCATCTCGATCCGCGGCATCGCGGGCCCGTACGCTGTCATGGGACAAAATTTCGCGCCGGGCACGACGCCGGCCGACGTCGAGAGCGCCATGACGCCGATCGGCGGCGAGATGATTCGCTGTGAGGTCATCAAAACGCAGCCGTTCCTTATGATGGAGATGGTGTTTGCGTCCCGAGAGGGCGCGGAGCGCGTCATCGACACATTCAACGACAAGACGGTGCGCCCCCCCCCCCCACCTCTTTCCTTAGACCAAGCAGGAGTTTCTGTCCATCACGCTGACAGTAATCATATATACAGGCCGATGGTCGGATTCTCAAAGTATACCCCAAGGTCGGCAGTTATCAGCACAGCGCCAGCGGCAGCACAGGACAGTCGCAGCAGCCGCAGCAGCAGCAGGAAAGACTGTCGAAAGCAGGCAGGCAGCAGCGCAACGAACAGGCCGTGGACGGCACCATGGGCTTTGGGGGTGGCGACCTGATGCAGAGCGTTGCCGGCCACAACAGCAAACAAAGCGGTGATCTGTTCAGCGACAAAATGATTGGTGGCGGGAGGCGTGGCGGCCGTGGTGGCCGTCGGGGAGGACGCATCTGAGCGTGCCATCGCTTCGTGGCTCATGAAGGGTTACGCTGATTGTTCGTTCGTCTCTGAACGGGTAGGTATGGCTGGCAAGGGGTGTATGCAGTTACTTTTCTTTTGTTATTGGCGCATGGGACTTGGTCCTTCTTTTTTCTTCTTTCTCGGACAACCTTCATGGAACATTGGCGTTGTATTTAGATGAAAAGGACTCACCATTCGAGATCTAGCAGAGCACAACAGGGCTATCCAGTCAACACATGTAAAAGACCAACAAATTATCACACGGTGCTGTACGTCTAAAACTTCCAACACGCGCAGATATGGCAGTCAGAAAAGGTGTTCGAAGCGTTTTGTCCTCTCCCCGTTGCGATGAAAGTATGCTATACGCTATGAGAGCCCATCATTGGCATGTTTGGCCTGACAGAAATACAAAAGAAAATGATTTTATAACCGTCACAAATAAACGAGGTAATCATCTCTCGTTTTGAATCCAGCTTGCATCCATCTCCTGTACCTTCTTCATCCCATAACCGATCCCAACCATCATCATAATGAACCAATAACTGCCCCCGCGTCCATGGCCTTTTACCACATATCTCAAGTTGCCACATCAAAAAACTTACACTAGCGGTGAGGACTCAAGAAAACGTACGGATTCCACAGTAGAATCGTACAGGGCAGGCAGACATATACTATCATTTATCGCCGTCGCTCAGCGAATTGGTGAGCACTTCTCAAGGTCAAGTGCTTGCATCGGTCGAACAGCCGGAAATGAGTGATAGTGATCATGCATGGACCGACGCAGACTCCAAAGCAATCGCATATACAGACGGCCACGCGTAAATCATTTTGGTCTTTTGTGTCTGCTGTTGAGAAGTGTACACTTTCTGCCGGCAAAAGAGCGCAAGCCATGCTACTTTCGCAGGTTGCTCACAGAGTCGCACAGCGCAAATATGGGCCGAATCTCAGCTTGAAAGACCCGGGGTAATGGCTGTCTTGTATCCAAGGTTCGATGACAGGGGACGTTCGAGATCCACCATTGTCTTGTTCGAAGATGTGCAGAAATTCCCCCTCGTTCTAACCTTGTTGTTCTTTTCAATGCCATGGATTCTGGCCGCCGGTGTAACCTTCTTCTAAGGTTCTTTCCTCTAGGTTGCGAATGAAGTCGCGGTTGCTCCGCCCTTGCTGCGCACGGCTGCCACGGCGGCCACTGCGAGGCGCATTATCGGTACCGGGTATCATCTCGCCGGGCGGAGGGTAATAGGCAGGGCTGGGCTGCAAGCGAATTGGTTGCGTGGGGTCTAAGTGGCTGGCAACGCGCTGGATGGCAGCGGGGATGCCGCTCTGCTGCTGCTCCATAGTCGAAGCACGCTGTCTGTTGGTCCGCATGCCTCCTTGAGGATATATGCTTGGCTGCGAAACACTCCCGTAAGGTCCCGGGGCCAGCTGCTGTGGTTGTGGAGGTTGCTGAATGACCATAGGGTTGTACTGGGGCCCTTGCGCAGCATAGGCTGGCGATACATTGGCATGTGTAGCTGGTCCTGAGGCATACATAGGATTGCTTCCATAGATCGTGGCTTGCTGATGGCCGGCCTGTGCATAATTTCCAGGCGGCATGTTGGCGTAGGCTGATCCTTGCACCGCCGAGTTGGCCTGAGCCTGGGCTTGGGCCTGAGCCTGAGCCGCCTGCGCGCGTTGTTTACTGAGGGCCTCGGCTTGCTGTTGTTGGTGCGTCCCTGGTGCTGGCGATCTGTTCAGAGAACTAGACTTCAGATTCATCGGTGGCACAAAAGGACCGGTGAACTTTTGTTGCGTAATGAAAGGGTGTAGCTTGGCCTGCTGTGGCGACCATCGCTCGAGAGGATTGATGCTAAGCAAGCCTCGGACAAAGTCGATAAAGGCAATTCGATTATTCATTTCTGTTCATGTTAGCTTCGAAGTGAATTATGAAAACCGAGGTTCAACTGACCTCGATCGATCTCGCTCTGCTTCATGTTCTTTCTCGGCATCGGGTAGGACTTGATGATTTCGGGTAGTGTGCTGGCCTGGAAATACTTTTTGCTAGGCTGTTCCTTGGTGTTACGTTCTCGCGCATACTGTTCCATGCTCTTCAGTTGGTAGGTACGGCGACCGAACTCGTCTTGACGCTTCTCGAAGAAGTCGCCGGACTGCTTGCCCATTTCCAACATCCAGCCAGGAGGGTTTCCGAGCATCTCCACAATACGAGAGACTTGGTTGTATTCGGAAGAGCCGGGGAACAATGGCAGGCCGAGGAAAAGTTCGACAAGAATGCAGCCCAAAGACCATATGTCGATAGCTGACGAGTATGGTAGGCCAAGAAGAACCTCAGGGCATCGATAGAATCTCGATTGAATATATGTATAGACCGTTTGTCGTTCGTCGCAGGCAGAACCAAAATCAATGATCTTGATTATTGGGCTCTCCAGATTCTTGAGCAAAATGTTTTCGGGTTTCAAATCACAATGGATAAGTCGGGCCTTGTTGAGGAGAGCAAGGCCGTTGAGCAGCTGCTGAGCAAAGACTCTGACAAGAGTCGTACTGAGGCCGCGGAACTGGTTCTGCTTGATGAGTTCGTACAAGTTGACGCTGAGCAGTTCAAAGACAAGGCAAAGATGCTGACGATGGATAAAAGTATCCTTTAGTCGCAGAAGGTGATGATCGTCGTTTTTGTCGAGCTTGGTGTTGAGCTGAAGGCTAATTAGTTTTGCGACAAGACTGAAAGTGAGAGTGGCTAACCAAATCCAGGACCGAGACTTCCATCATACTCTGATTGAAGTAGGCTGTTCTGTTCTTGATGACCTTGACAGCGACGACCTCTTGGGTCTTGAGGTTCTGACATTTCACGACCTGCCCAAATGTTCCCTGGCCGAGGACATCAAGTATAAGGTAACGGTTCCTATGATGAGGTTAGTGACGTGGGGCCATGGAAGGTAAATTTGGAAGCAACCATACTTGTGGCCAGCTTCCTCGGAGCCCAGAATATCATTGACGTAAAGAATGTAGTCGCTGTCTTCATTGTCATATCCATCGTTCTTTAAGCCCTTGCTGGGCTTCGTCAAGACTCTGCGGGGGTTTCGTGACGTTTCGTACTTGAAGCTCGGGTTGCAGATTCGATAAGTTGCGGGGAGGTGAGCTGTAAGAGCTTGGAGAGGCTATGAGTAGATTTAGCATGGCGATTGCCCACCAGAATGATCGAGGGGCTGTAACGTACGCTAATAAAGCCACCTTCGGGGTTTGCGCGTCGGAAGGCTGGTTGGCGATTGTTCTTTGGCTGAAGATCCGAGACTGCGCGCAGCTTGCGAAACTCGGGGACGCGCTTTACAGTCGGGACCGTGGGTCGCTGTGGCGACTTGGAGTTGAAAGTGCCGTCGAGATGAGCGACCGTGGCGGAAGGGTAGCCATCAGCGCCGCTGGGACCATATGGCGACATGGGGGGGAGCTGCGCGTTTTGCGGACGGCCGGCGTAGTAAGGGCTTTGGGGATATTCAGAGGCGCCAGCAGGAGACTGTGTCTGGGATGGAGGGCCAGCAAATTGGCTCTGCTTGGCCGCCCCGTAGGGCGAAGTTGGCGAAAGCGTCTCCATGGGCGAGTAGCGCTGAGCGGCCGATGAGGGCTGGTCGTGAGGAGAGTGCAGGGCGGCGGCACGACCTCCCGACATGTGTGGCTGATGATGAGGTCTCATGGCATACTTGATGCCGGCATGGGGGTCGATGGCGTCGCGCATGGCAACATCGCCGTTTCCGTCGCGAGGCTGGCCAGCGACCATGGGGGAGACGGCCGGGTTCCCGTGGTGGACGGCAGGAGCAGCAGCAACAGCGGCGGGGACGGCGGCGGGGGGATGATACTGATCGTAGGCGTAGCCGGCGGGTGGCGGGTGCTGCTGCTGGACAGCAGAAGGCGGAGACATGTGCGCGGTGCCATTGTGACGGCGCGAGGAAGCCCCAGCCGGGTCGTGATACTGCTGCCAGTTGGGATCCATCGTTCAGGCTCGGGTGGGCGGGCAATGGCCGGCGACAGAAGCGGTAGGCGTGATTCGGCAGTCAATGAAGCATTCGCGAGTTCGCCGTGGTGCTGCTCTGCTGTGGGTTGGGCAAGGGCTGATCCGTGGGTTGATGTGGTGTGTATGGGCTTTGGCGGTTGTGCTGACCTTTGAACCCAGCCAGCCAGACAGCAAAGCCACGCACCAAGCAACAGGCAAGGTTTCCGCTCGGGAACACGAGCAAGGAAAACAGGGCCGGTGGGCAGCGTAATACGGCACAAGCGCTGTGCGGTGCTTAAGCAGCAGAAAGGGACAGGACAAGATGGGCTTGGGAATAAGAAGCAAAGCCGTCGGCAAGGACCTGCCTGGGAGGATGGGTTTGGAGAGAGACGGCAGTTAGGGAAGCTGGGGGCGAAAGCTGTATAATGGCGCGCGTCAAAAGGCGGCGTGGGGTTGTGTTGGTGAGTTGTGGTGGTTTGAGCACGGTACATGTGATGCCGGCGGCCGACAGTGGCTTGTAGAGGTACCTCGAGAGGAGGATGGCACTTATCATTACAACGAAGACGGCTGGGGAGCATTGGCACCTTTTTTGGGGCTGTTGATAAGTTGGTGGTGATGCACGCAGCGCCCTTGCAGGGGCATGTCTATAACTATCAATAGGTGCGCTCGTTGGATCAAATAAAACAAACACCGCAAGACCTAATCATGTATTTATTTTCAATCTTCTCCTTCTGTGTCATCTCTCATTCTCACGTCCAAGGCTGGACAAGTCTGTCCGTGCATAAAACCAAGTGAGCGAGCTCTTGCGCGGCCTGCATCAGGTTTAGTGGCTGCCACTGCAACCTGTGGATGCCCCGTCTTGTGTAACCTTCGCAGCGGCGCAGCTCTGCTTGGCTCGGCCCAGCCGCCCACGGCCCTCCCTCTAACAATGCAGTCTCTACTCCGTATTAGAGAAAGCCTCTTTCCAGACCTCTCACTCTTCCATTCACCATAGAAACCGTGCGAAAGCACTCGAGCCAGTAACCTCCAGTATTAAGCAGGCCCGCAAGGCCCCAGGCCCCAGGTGGCCCCCCGCCACCGAACCAACGCTTGCTCTGGCGTACAGTGGGTGTAGGTGGAAGGGGGCTGTCTTCTGACACGCCTTGGGATAATCCTTCGTAAAGAAGATGTTTTATGGCATTTAGTGACGAGTTTAGGCTGATTACGGAGGTAGATGTGATGCTATATGTTTTTTAACATATGTTAAATGCCTCTTCCTTGTAATGTGCCTTAAAATTATGCAGACGGAAAAAACATGTCAGAGACACTGTCAGAAAAAACAACCCCTCCCGCGTACTAAATAGGTCTAAATGATCCCCCCCAAAAAGCATCCTTGGACGTAGGTAGTTAGCTTGGCAAGCCACGCCAGACAGAACTCTTGTTGCCATCGCATTTCAAAGTGCGCGAGAATTCCATTATACCAATGTCTTGGTCTGCGACTCTTCCTGGAATCATGTGGCGCGCTGTCAAAGTTCGACCTCACAGTGCTGCCAACCCGATGGCTGCCCAATCATGACTGGGGCCAAGGAGAGGGGCCTCTGCTTCGACTTCACTTTCCGACGCGGCGTTGTACTTCCAAAGGACCTGCTCCAGAATGCTTCCATGAACCCAACCTGGGTAATATATCAATGTCAAACGCGCGTGGTTCCATCCCGAAACCAAAGCCTTTATCTTGGAATCCGCCATAGAGAGGTTGGAAGCCTGTGGCATCTCTTCGGCATTGCCTAGGCGTCGGATCATCTCAAAGACAAACATATTCGAATTGTTGATCGATAAGACCATGAAATTGGTGTGTAGGCGCTCGATCATATCTATTCTCTCTGCCGTTTTCGACCAAGTTGCCGTCTACTTCAGTCCCCATGGTGTAGGCATCCCCCCCAGTGTCCAAGTACGTGATGGCTTGGTGGATTATCAGCAAGCGTAACACCTTGCACCGCACACTGTCGGAGGAGAGGAAAAAAAGGGCAAGAGTTACAGCAAAACAGGACGAGAATGAGAGAACCATCGCAAGACGAAAAACAATCTAGGATTTCAGTCTTTGTTTATAATGTTAGATGACTGTCTTTAGTTTTGTCAATGAGCCTGCCGAAACACTCTATCGTACTCGGTGCTCGATCACTCGAGTATTCGCAACCCACCACGTGTATTCATAAGACGGCATAATTCCGCCACCGCCACTCTCACCACCATAAAAAAAATTGCTTCATGCGGTATGCACTCCATGACATGCTGTTGTGGCATATCATGCAAATATCCCATCTGGCATGCAAATTTCGTTAAAGGGTATCCAGGAACGTCATCAAAAACAAGATGATGCTTGTAAAAGGAAAGGAAAACAAGGTACCAAAACTTTTCGCCAGCTTTTGTTCTCAATTGATTGGGAAAACTTGAAAAAAGAGAATGGGAAACCGCAGACTCGGACGCAGATGCTTTACGCTGCAGCCACTTCAAAAAAAAAGACATCAAGACGAAGGCAAAGGTAGCTAGGTAAAGAGGAGGGAAAAACGAGACCAAGATACACACGCTTCCTAAAGAAAGCAAAGAAATTGATGAGTATGAAGAAATAAGAGAGGAGAATGAACAAAACAGAAAAAGGCATTCAACGTCCAAAAAGCCATCATGATTCCCACGGCAGACTATGCGAGGGTGGGAATGTAAGAAAATAGGATATCGGAGATGGAAAACAACAAGAAAAAATTGTGTCACAACCTATACCCCCATGTTCTGTGCACTTATTGTGATGCTCTGCTTACCGCACGGCGCATCACTGAAAGCTTTTTGTATCTTCACTTATATTTCAAGACTGGTAGCCCGCAAACTGACCAGGAGGCTGTGTCCACTGGCCACCATTGGGAGGCTGACCACGGCCATAGCCACCAGCGCTCTGTGGAGGCGCGTTGTAACCCATGGGAGATCCAGCAAAGCCACCAGGGGAGCCTGTTTGAGCGGCTGGGTAGTTTCCTGGTTGACCACCGTACTGGGCTGCTGACGATATCACATCAGCACTGTGCTGCGAATTTGGGCTTGAGAAGCACCTACCACCGTACTGAGCATAGTAAGAGCCGGGAAAACCAGTTCCTTGGGCGCTCTGAGGGCTGTAGGGCTGGGAAGGGTCAAATCCCTGATTGGGAGTCTTGTCCTTGCCCCACTAATTACATGTTAGCAAGAATGGCGACAAGACTGTCATGTGTATTACTTACGCTGCACTTGAGCGGCCGTCCATTAACATTGTATCCGTTCATCTGGCAGATGGCCATAGAGGCGTTCTCGTGAGTATCCATCTTGATGAAGGCAAATCCGCGGTCCGCCTGGAAGCGAGATTCGACAACGAAGCCAAAGTTCTGAAACAGAGGGACAACGTCGTTGGGGGTGGTATAGGGCGTCAAGTTGCCAACATAGACGGTCGTCTGCCAGTTAGGCGTCTGTGCCAGAATGACGTCGTAGCTACCTACACCATGGGTGGGAAACTGATGGTGGCCGAAGGGAGTAGTGGGTGTCAGGCCCATAGCCTGCATCGCCTGCTGCTGAGCCATAGATGGCTGTCCCTTTTGATTGGCCCAGTTGCAACGGATGGCGCGAGAGCCGAGCCATTCGCCGTCCATGGAGCTCAAGGCCTTTTCGGCTTCAGGGCGGTCACGGAAAGCAACGAAGCCGTAGCCACGGGAGCGGCCCGTCTTCATGTCCCACATGACACGAGCCTCGGAAACGGAACCGAAGGCGGAGAAGGCCTGGGTGAGAATATCATCATTGACTTCATTGGAAAGATCACCGACGAAAATGTGGAAATGGCCGGATGTATCTTCCTTGCCGGAGCTGTTAGCCTGGTAGGCCCAGTTGACGCGGATTTCCTACCTCTGGTTAGACACTCCGTGTTACACGTTTATTCTCTTAGCTTTTACATACTGACTGGTGAACTCGGCGTCCGTTCAGCGTCTGCATGGCACGATCAGCTGCACCAGGATCGTCGTACTCGACGAATCCATAATTGAAGCCCTTGGCCTATTGTAGTGAAACAGTTAGCGTTAACTAGTATCAGGGCGGTGATGGTATAGTTTACATTCTTGTCAGGGATAATTTTGACATTCTGAACATGACCAGTGGTCTCGAATATCTGGCGCAAGACGTCCTCGGTGACTCGCTGGTCAAGACCTCCGACGTAGAGAGCGCGCTTGTTAGGCTCGGGAGCAGCTCGTCGAAATCCACCAGGGCTCGTAGGCGACATGATACCGCTGTTCTCTCCCATAGGAGAGGTGATGGCAGTGGGGAGAGGATTGTTGTTGGCAGGAATATGCAGAGGAGGAGGGGCCATGGCATTGCCAGAGCCATTCTGGGAAGGCGCAGAGGCGGGGGGTGCGGCCGAAGTGTCGGTCATTTTGGCGATAGATATTTATTGGTCGATGTTCGAAATCGTAAGCCAGATGGAAGAGCGACTAAAGTCGATGCTGTTGGAAGGACGGCAGAGGGTGACGGTGCAGTATCCGCCAAGTTGGGCGTCTAATTAAAATATCGGTGACGGGGGAGAGGGGCAGGCCAGCGTCAGGACGAGATATCAATGCCCAACGCAGACAGGGAGAGACGCGAAAACGCAGAGGCTGTCAGATCGCTAGCACAGGAAGAAGTAAATGCAGGAGCGACAAGAGTCTTGAAGGGTTAAAGCAAGCAGAATTCCCGGAGAAAGGGGTACGGAACGGAAAAGTTGAAAGGTTCGGGGGGGCTCGATGCCGTGAAGAGGCGGGTGAAAGACAAAAGGAGAACTTAGAAACAAGACGCAAGGAAACGGTACAAGAAGAATGGAAGCTAGGCAGACAAAGATCCCGAGAAATCTCAACAACCGATCCCAGCGTAAGTCGGACCAAACACGCGCTGCTCGAATAAAAAAAACAATTTCTTTTCGTGGTGACTGGTGATGTGACGGGGTAGATGGTAAGCCAGCAGCAAAGTGGAAGAATAATTAAAAGACACCCCGAAGAAGCTAGTGTTATTTCCACGGTGGAGAGGCCGCTGTGGTGACAGGAAGCACAGAGCGGCCGCTGCATGAGCTGTGGCGCATACCCAGCTGAGCCACTCTTAGTCAGCCCGTTTCGAGATCAGGGGCTGCTTTTCCCTCGACAAGGCTGTGGTTGAGAAGGCATGGCAGTTTATTCTTACGCGCTGAAAAAGCAGAGAGTTTTAGAAATTCTGCGATCGCGCGTGAGCTCGTTTAAGAACAATATGAGATGTGAGACAACAGCCAAGTATACGAATGGGGTCAATCATGAATCTTGATCATTGCCGAGATCAGATTGAATTGATAAATGGCAGCACAGTACAACAATCACTTCAGCACTCTACGACTTTTATTCGATATCACTGCAAATAGCCTGATAAGCGTGAGTATCTCTGCCCGTGGCTTGAAGTCGGCTGATCGCCCAAGACTGTAGCAGCACTTTGATTCGATCAGCCTCGTATTGCCATGGTCCATCAGATAGATCCTGTACGGCTTGTCATCACGGACCCTCCTCACAACGGTGTCTTGTGCCTTGTACCCGACCGCCCAAAATGTATGTCGGTGTGGCAATCTTGCGGATCGGATGTATTCAGGTCCTCGCAGACGCCAATGTCGTGTAATGTAGCGGTGCTGCCGTACTCCTCGAGTGTGCGGCCGTCCATGCAAAAGGCTACCGCGACAGCTTTCTGGGTTGCCGGCGGGTTGTTGAGGTTAAGTCATCAGCGTACTGGAACTCGCGTGCCGGGAGGGGGGGGTGCGTGGCATAATACTATACTTGTGTGCATACGTCTTCAGTCTCTGGTACTCACTCGACCACAAGCAGACAAAGAACGGCGTTGCCGGCTAGTTATGTGCTTCCCCCCCTAGGTACCTATCAGCCATAGACTCACGAATAAATTCGATTTGAGATCAGTCTCGGGATGTAGCCTTTCAAGAGAATGAATATGTACAGGCCAAAACTCCGCGGCCATCATCTTGATTGCTACATTTCTACGTTGAATTTCAAAAACGTGGTAATAATAAGAGTAGTACTATTCGGACGAGCCCTTTTTACTAACCAGACGACCCTTATACATCTAATCTATAACGTCGACCACCTACTTGTGGGCCACACCCCCATTTGGGCCACCTCTTCCCACCAAAACACACCTTTTTTAAGTCTATATATTAGCT